>JBCJKH010025521.1:0-25494 GCA_039877255.1 Loriculus beryllinus | reverse complement strand
TCGACCTGCTGGTCACGCTCCTTTTGATGCAGCCCAGGATACGGTTGCTTTCTGGGCTGCAAGTGCACACTGAAGCCAGCTCATGTTCATTTTCTCATCGACCATCACCCCATTTCACATCAGTGAAACAATTTTACATCTTGTTAAGATAATTTTATCCAAATTGCCTTTTTCAGTGGGGAAAAATAAAGGAATTTGGAGCATAAGTAATTAAAAAATTCTCACAGAATAAGTTATTTCAAGGAATATGGCCTATACTGTTCCTATTAAGTCAGTTGGAAATTGACTTCTTTAACTTCCGTGGGATGAATCAATCCTTAGCCAAGGCTATATACTGCAGCCTCAGGACAGGCACTTCTTTCCAGTGGAGCCAGAGATGGAATGATTAGAAAGTAGGCTATTTGATTAATTGCATAGTGTGCTCTTGGGATGACATTTGGTTATACCTCTTAAGGAGTAAAACGGAGGTATAAAAAGCATCTTAGAGATGCTTTTAAAAACATGAGTGTGTTAATTCTGTGTACAAAATTGTTTTTCCTATCTGTAAGATTATTTATACGCAATTCTTAGGTGAGCTGTTCAAGAAAGAGTGGAGTCCCTTATTCTGGTAGGTGCTGCAGATGGCCAGTGTGTGTTTTCAGTGTTAGGAAGGGCACAGCATAGATCCACAGAATTTTTCATGTAAATAACTGTTTTTTCTTATCTCTTGACAGGACCTGAAAAAACCCTTTGATAAAGCTTGGAAGGACTATGAAACGAAAGTGTATGTGTCTTAAAACCTGGGCCTGTGTGAAAATAGAAGTGCATAGACACAATCATTTCAAATTCTGTAATATATAGCTTATTAATTGAGTGAATTGTGTTGTGTTTGTGTGCCATGGCAGTTAGTGTCTGTGGTAGATCACTTTGCATAACGAAGTTGCAAGTAATGAGTATGATATCCCAGTGCATGATTTCCACTGCATAGTCTTCCACTTCAGTTGTCAAAGTTTTGTTTTAATTAGGAAAGAATTATTCCTAGTTTTTGATAGTATGCATATTCATACCATGTAATCAGCTACATGTTGAAGTCCACTTCCTTTTCTGCCTTCCTCTGCTTTTGGAGGATACTACTGTATAAAATGAAAAGTTAGCCAGCCTGTGTTTTCATCCTTGACTACCAAAAGTGCAGTAATGTAATTGCACTTGATGTCCTTTTAAGCATTTGTTGTTGTTTTTTCATTCCCTTCATCAGTGACTAATTCAGTGTAATTAGCAACTTTCTTTAGTTGAAGAGCACAGAAGAAATTATATACCAAGTGTTCAGGAATGTCATATCAAAAAATACCAAGAGCATGCAAAACAAGATTTAGTTCTGGATTTGTTAGCCTAAACCCCTTGTAATGACTGTAATGTCTCTGCTTCAAGCAAAATTTATGAGACTGTGCCCAATGCAGAGTTCCATAAGACCTTATTTGATGCTGAGCCTTTGGCACTTACCAGTAAGGTGGTAAAGCTGGTGGGGGTGTTTGCTGCTACCACTCTAAAACTGCGTGATTCTAGATCAATCCAGTACCAAGAGCCTTAGTAAGCTGCATTTAATTAGTGCAGTTTGTTTAAAGATGCAGATGTTTTCCGCATTTATTGCCAATGTTGGATGGTCTCAGCAGATGTATTGTGTAGTAGAAGTGGATGAATATCTGAGACTTGTCAGCGGTGTCTCTTGTTGTGTCTTAGCCCAACTTACAATAGGCCACTTACTTGAAGGTGCCTGATGCACAGTATAAACAGCTGTAAAATCAGGTTTAATCACTGAATTTTATATCCAGTGAAATGGATCAAATGAATCAACAAAGCTCAGTACATAAGATCAAACAAATTAATTTTGGTACCTTATAAATCATCAAGTAATTTAGTTCCCTACATCAGGAACAGTTGTTTCCTGGTTGGCCAAGTCAACTGTATGAGCACAGCTTATAGTCTCTGAAGTAGAGTGTTGTAGCGAGTTTTATTCTTCATTCCAGTATTACTTGGATTGTGACTATTGATTGAGTTTTATGTCACATATTGAGCATCTTTGATCATCTGAGATGCTGCTGCATGTGTGAGACTACTTCTGGTGACATAGGTCCAGAAAAAGCACATACAATGACGCTGTTTAACGTAAAAACTTCCAGACCCCCAGCCACCTCTGTTGGCTGAGAATCCAGCACGATTTTTGGGGTTCTTTTTTTTGATTGCACAAAGTTATAAGGAGTCTCTGGTGCCCTCTGAGTTGGCACGTCTGGAGTTGTGTGCAGCCTTTAGAAATTAGTCCTGTAGATGGTTTATTTACAAAAGCAACAAGCTTAGCAGGTTAGCTAAATTTCATTATTTCTTTTGGGAATAACAGTGAGAATGGTCTGATTACTGCTTTTTAGACTCAGTTTGTGCAGAGGACCTGAGTGGCTTTTGCTTTTTGAAACTGTCTAGCTATAGCTGGGTTTTCATAAGAAGGTATTCTGAACTACTGAGGTAAACCTCCAATCTGACAGTCTGAATCGATGGAAGGTTGTGATGGCTCCAGTGTTTCATGCTCTTAATACCAGTGAATGATCTGACTTGGTGCTGTGCCAGTTATTGGCTGTTGAAGTAATTAAGATTTCTAATCTTTACCCATGACTATAGGTGATCTCTGAGGATGGGCCGTAAAGAGCAGTCCTGTAATTTAGTCTGTTGTTGTCTACCAATACTTGATTGCTGTATCTGAAAGCTTGGTTACTTATGTGTAACTTACTTGTAGTAACATTCTGCAAAGTTTATGTGCAGAATTTAAAATACATTTGCACGCTGCTGGAACATATATTGAGAATGATATTACTACTGGACCAAAGTCTCTGATGCTTTAAAAATCTCTGATAGAATAGGATGAGTAAGTTACAGTGATGTAGAGATTTGTACTTTGAACCTCGGTTTGCTCAGAGCAGTTGGTCTGCTTCAGAGTCAGGTACTGCAGAAATATTTTTATTTGTTTTTTTGACTTATGAAAGTATTTGAAAAATAAAAATGCCCACAGAAAATATATTAGAATCTGTTTATTTGGAGGGTCTCATTTGGGTTTAAGGACAGTAGATACATGGAAATATTGTGCATGTTATTTCATTTAGGACCTGAAAGTTGGATGTTGACGTATTTATTTTTTGTCTGTGGGATTAAATCCAGTACTGCTTATATGATACCATGAGATTTTATTTTTTTTCCCTTTTAACCAACAGCCTGCTTTATTGCTTTGCTTTCAAATAAGACACTTGGGTCTTGATGCAAAACAGACTCCTTTTTCCACCGTAAGGAGGTACCTTTTTCCAAATTTCCTATGTAGTTTCTGCAAGACTCTAACAAATGAAGCACACCTCCTTGACAGTTCTGATTTCTAAGCCATTTATGTGTCAGGTTATTCAACGTGCAAGAATTGAAGATAGCACATGTTCATCAGGAAGTTCTTTCAGACCCATTACCGCCTTCTATGACATTTCCAGGTGGTGGGCTGGTACAATTGTAGTGCACTATATTTTTTTGAAGTGGTTAGATGAAAGTTACACGTTCTGGAGTTTAAAGCTCTTAGTCTAGCCTGTTGGACTCCTTCATTGTCATCAAGACCAAAGGATCATCTGCTTGAGGCTTGGAATAGGGAACCTGGGAATTCTGTCTTCAGGAAAGTTCTTTAAAATAAAGGGGTTTGTTTTTTCCCCCCTTATTTTGTGGTTGTTGTAGAACAGCAGATATTACTTATTGTGGCTTAAGTTTGGCAGTCAGGGAATACTGGTTTTTAGTTCAAGCTGCCTTACTCCTCTGCCAAGGAGCAGACCAGTTTTTCTTAGTTCTGTTGAGTTAAATTCAGACTGCAACTTCCCTGAGACACCCACCTCTTGTGCGCAAGATCAGTTCCCAGATGAGATGTTGCCGGCTGTCGTTATTGAGCGTTGGTCTTCCTAAATCAGAGATGGGAGGTTTAATGACATAATTTTCAAGCAAGGGTGAGAATGTTATTTGAGCTGGAATCTGTTCATGTCAGCTTGATCATCTAGTAAATTTTGGATGTAGGAAAACAATGAGGTTTTTCTGAATTGCTATAACACATGCCACTGAGGTTTCTTAAGATAATAACTGTTTTGATTCTGTGGCAGTCTCAAATGGATCTGAACTTATAGCTGCACATTCTGGTTGTCTGTGCAGTGGGTGGATGCAGAGTCATCTCAAGAATTCTTAATCGCGAATTGAATTTCTTTGTTGTAGTATCTTTGCAGTCTCTGCCTTAACGAAAAGGGCAAAGGGAAAGCTAGCCTCAGTCTTACCTGCAGCTTATGCTGCCACAGTAGAATGGTGGATGTAGGTGCTGATAGCCAGAAGTTTGCTTAGCCTCCTTCCATGTGTTACCTGCGGTTTCTTGTTTAGACTATGCCTAAAACCACTGCTACATTTATGCTTAGTTAGCTCTTTCCCAGTGATACCTCTTCAAATATGTGAATATCTCTTATTATTCTTTTCCCACCTTCTTTTTTTTTCCCTTTGTGTTAACAAACTGTGCAAGACTGCTTGGCAGCTCTTTGTCTGCATATCCCTCTGTATCATATGCTTAAAATAATACTGTTCGTCTTCATTTCCAAGTCACAAGTACAGACCTGTGAAGCTAAGTGCCAGATATCAAAGTGGTGTTTTTGTAGTCTGTGAAGAAGTGACAGTATCTTCATCCTGATTCTGTCTCTATAGGCTGTTTCTATAAGGAAGAATTGGAGCTTATTTGCCTCAATATCTCATCTCTTACTTGCACTTCTGTGCTGACATATCAGGTGCTAATATACACAAGTGTGACCTATTTGAAAAGAAGTTCAGTTAATTGAGAAATGGCATTTGTTTTGCCTTTTTTCTGTAACAATTTCTAAGCATCAAGCTCTGTATGTAATTGTGTTTTAAAATTCCTGTGTATATAGTCTTGTCTGGGAGAGTGGTTTTAAGATCACTCTTAATGCTCTTGGATCACCATCCATCAGTGTTGATTATTATGCGATTTCTTTGCCCTAACTGTCTAACTTCTCCAGAGTTTGCCCAGGCCGTCTTAACTTTTCCTGAAGATCACCTGAAGGAAGGGAGGAAGGATGCACCAATTTTCTTAAAGCATTCGGACTGTTTTCAAGCAAGGGAGCAAGAGAAGCAAGTAACCCATAGCTTTATGCAAGCCTACCTCAGTCAAAAATTGAGAACATCCTGAGGTGACATTTATGACTAATTCGTCTTTTCTCACCTTCAGTCATTAATATGCTTCAGTTGAAGCCATAAAGATTTTAAAATGTTTTTAAAGCTTTAGTGTAGTTACAAGCAGTCCATTTCTCTTGGGACCACAATTACAGTCTTTGTTTCCTGTACAAGAGCCAGGAGCTGCTTCCTGCTACTACAGCACCACAGCAGGACTAGTCTGTGTCCTGCGGGTAGAATTAGTGCAGACTGGGCTCTTTTTGTTTTGAGGCAGTTGCTTTCCCCCATGTACTTAAACACTAATGGCAGACGTGCCGGGGGAGCATATGGGGAAGGAGTACACATGTCATAAAAACTGCTCATTCTCCCAGCAGGCAGATTATATTCAACAAGGCAGTGAGCCAGATTTCACCCACATTCTTCAGTTTAGTTGGTCCTGTTGTGGTAGATTTTGAGGTAAAGGCATTGTAACAGTTGTGCACATGAAATAGAAGCATAAACTTACTGAAGCATATTATTTACTCATTTTTTTTAGCTGAATAGCAGTGTCTGTATTCCAGACATAAACCTGCCTTACCTGAAAAGAAAGAACTGTTGATTTTTTTAAATGAAGGTGTCTTATTTTTAGGCCTATAAATATATGCCATCTTCAGAAGTCCTCTGCTAATCAGTGTTGTGCTAATGCTATGAAATACAAATGCTTAATGAAAACTAACAAGCTTTTCTTAGGAAGGCTGGCTCCCTCTCCTGCTTTGCCATTTTCTTCTTAAAAGCAAGGCATGTGGTCTGTTATGCACAGTGAAGAGAACAAGTTGCTTGAATGTGCTTATGGCATTATAAGACCAAGCCAGTAGGCTGAGGTGCATTACGTTACGGTGCAGCAACACAAGCACTCATATCTAGGTATAACTCTATCATTAATGATTTGTTTCTGAACCATTTGTAGTCAATGAAAAAATGAACAAATTCTTACTCCAGTGTTCTGTAAAGATGTCTGCATAGCTGTTTGATTACGTGATGATGTTTCCAGTTTGGTAAACTGATTTTTTTAAACAATAGGACAAAGATTTCTCTGGAAATTTTGAAAGCTTTCTTCAGAGCTCTAACCTGACTCAGTAGATAATTTGTATTTGTAGATCATAGGTATTTCTGCCATATTTCCTGTCAAAGCATGTACCTAAAACAAAATGGAGGTCACATCTTGAAAATAGAATGAAAGTGTGAAACAAGGTAGCTTTAATATAGATTTATAGAATAGAATAACAATCATTTAGGGTGAAAAAGACCTTGAAGATCATCAAGTCCAGCCATTAACCTAGCACCGCCATGTCCATCACTAAACCCTGTCCCTGTGTACCACATCTACACATCTGTTAAATACCTCTAGGGATGGGGACTCAATCAGTTCCCTGGACGGCCTGTTCCAATGCTTGTCAACCCTTTCAGTGAAGAAATTTTTTCTAATATCCAATCTAAAACTTCCCTGAGACAACTTGAAGCTGTTTTCTTTTGTCCTATGACTCGTTACTTGGGAAAAGAGACCCAGTACCCTTCACCAGCTTCATTGCCCTTCTCTGGACCCTCTCCAGCACCTCAGTATCTTTCTTGCAGTGAGGGGCTGAGAACCAAATACAGGATTCAAGGTGCAGCTTCACCAGTGCTGAGTACAGGGGGATAATCACTGCCCTGGCCACACTACTGCTGATACAGGCCAGGATGCTCTTGGCCTTCTTGGCTGCCTGTGCACAAGCTGGCTCATATTCAGCTGTCAGTTAGCATCCCCAGGTCCTTTTCCACCAAGCAGCTTTCCAGCCACTCTTTCCCAAGCCTGTAGCACTGCATGGGTTGTGATAGCCCAAGTGCAGTACCTGGCATTTTGCTTTGTTGAACGTTACGCAGCTGGCCACAGCCTGTCCAGATCCCTCTGCAGAGCCTTCCTTCGCTCCAGCAGATCAGCACTCCTGCCTGACTTGCAGTCATCTGCAAATTTACTGAAGGAGCACTCAATTCCCTCATCCACATCACTGATAAAGATATTAAACAGGACTGGCCCCAGTACTGAGCCCTGGGAAACCTCACTTGTGACCAGCCAGCAACTGGATTTAACTCCATACACCGCAGCTGTTTGAGCTCTGCCATCCATTCAGTTTTCTACCCAGCAAAGAGTGCACCCGTCTAAGCTGTAAGCAGCCAGTTTCTCCAGGAGAGTTCTTGAGAAACAATACCAAAGGCTTTACTAAAGTCCACATAAACCATATCCATAATATACTGCTTTGACACTGAGGTTTCATGCTAAGTAGTTTTATTTTGAAAGAGATTGCCTGCTAATTAAATGGAAAAAGCTTTGAATGAATCTGCAGATATGCTGAAATACGAGAAGATCTGGATGTGTTTTGCTCATTCTACCCTCTTTTCCTCCATCTTGCAGTGCGGGAGGAGTGAAAGGGAAAGCTTTCTAGTGTTCCCAAAAGGAAAAGATGACTTCTTCCTTCAGGACTTGGGTGATAAGATACCCTGCCGTCAGCCTTGGCAAACAGTAGCTGGAGGCTTTTTCACTGGAAGGCTAGGGTGTCAGAGCTGAACTTGGAGAGTCAGGCTGAAAAGGAAGACTAGACAAAGAAAGGATATTTGAAATTATAATGTATAATATTATTTTGACAAACATAATAGCCCCTGGAAGCCTTACCTTTTCCAGAAGGCTCCCTATTCAAGTCTGTACCTTGAAGGTGCTATTCCCAGTCTCTGCACCTTCTGACATATGCACCCAGAGTCAGCCTGGCCTCCTGCTGTATGGGGAGAGGAATTAAAAAAGAGTCGCTGCCCAGGCAGCCAGTTCACTGCTGCTGCATGTGCACAGTGTGTTCTAGTTGTTTACCCTTGTGTACTGGCTGAAGATGAATACCAGTCTTTGGTATGTGAAACAGGAAAATAGGTCTCATCCTTTTTAAAGTTTAAATAACTAAATATGCCTGCTTTGATGTTTATTTGTACCATGAGCTATCTGACAAAATTGACTTCTTTGAAAAAATTAAAATTCAGATTGAAAAACAGTTGCTTTTCAAATTTGAGCTGTAAAAATAGCCATGTAATGGCAACTGGGTGGGCAAGACAGTTTATTTTGTATCTGTTTGACTTCTCTGTAATTCTCACTGTGTATTTCAGCTTCACTTGTCTGTTACACAGATCTGAGTTCACTGCATAGGAGTGCAGCTGCATTGTAAATGGACTGAAATGCGCTCAGTATTTTATCTTAGTCAGCAAAGTCTGCGTATGTGATACATGTACTGCATGAGCTTCAATAGCAGCAGCTTTACAAAACATTTGCTTCCTTCTTATTGCTTTTAGAGGATTCTTTAGTGTTTTCCTAATTTTCTTACTAATTTTGTTCAGTTGATCTTCCTGAAAAACTGAATACTGTGCGATATTTGGGAGTTTCACAATGATACATCGTAGAACTGTCTTTGCCAAAGCAGAGTAGTACTTGAAGCTGACTTGATTCTCATATTTGCATAGGAAACACAGCCCACATTTAGCACTCAGAAAATATGAATGCAACACTGCTGTACATGGTTTCTTTGTTTCCTTAGAAACAAAGTGCTCTGTAGTATCAGTCAGATAGGAGGTAGCCTACTACTGTAGCAAAAGAACAGGTTAAATTTAGGGTTACAGAAATCAGAGACTAAAATCATAAATAATAAGGAAATGCAAAAGTGAAGTGCTCCATCATGTATCTCTGGTACTTGTCTCCGAGAGGTGGTTTGGTTTATTCTCTAAAGTGTCTCTGAAGTTTTTGAAGCTGTGGAGACTGAAGCTTCGGCAAATGGCTTCAAGGATGGTTTATTTCTTTGAATCACTTGGTAGATCTCAATATGCTTTAGTCTCAGGTTTTTTTTGTACGTGGAGTTTGATTTAAGAAATCTGGAGAGAGACTTTTTATAAGGACATGCAGTCGCAGGACAAGAGGTAATGGCTTCGAGCTGAAAGATAATAGATTTAGATTAAATATTAGGAAAAAAAAATCACTATGAGGGTGCTGAGGCTCTGGCACAGGGTGCCCAGAGAAGCTGTGGCTGCCCCATCCCTGGCAGTGTTCAAGGCAAGGTTGGATGAACCTTGGAGCAACCTGGTCTAGTGGAAGGTGGCCCTGCCTGTGGCAGGGGACTGGAACTGGATGATCTTTAAGGTACCTTCAAACCCAAACCATTCTGTGATTCTATGGTTCTCTTTCACCAAAATCTAGCTCTTTCTTTAAAAAGAATTAAATTTCTTTAAACTATGTATGCTGTAGTATCATGCATAATGTTTGACTCTTTGGGAGTATTAATCATCCTTTGCTTTAATGAGCATTGGGGACACCTCATGACATACTAATAAGCTCTTAAAATTTTGGAGATGATTATATCATCCTGTGTTTGAGTATTGTTCTCTGTAAACAGTGAAAATATAATACAGCGGCAGTTGATAGTTACTCGACTCACATTTCAGTGAATTCCTGCATCTCATGAACTGTTAAGTTAATGTGGAAACTGAGAGAACTAAAACCATGGCGAATCTTTGCTCTGAGGTGTGACTTTTTTAGAACTATCAAGTATGATATAAACTCTCCTAGAGTGTGTGCTAGAAAGGAGCTGCATGTTTGTCATTTTCTGTGAAGCTTTTTGTAATGGTTTATCTTCCCTGTTCACAGTTGATGTTTGATTAATTCTTGTATTTGGGACTCTGTATTCTGTGGCTACAAAATGGCATAATTGGCAGTAAGTGGGTAAGAGTACGGGCTTATTTTTGATGAAAACAGAGCATTCTGGAGTTAGCTGAGATTTTATTCAGGCAAGTGAAGGTTTTCAGAGTATTTTAAGAAGTACTTCCTTCTGAATGTCTGCTTCTGGCGGGACGTGAAGGGCTGAGGAGAAGTGCAGTGGTGGCTAGATCTGCTCTTGCTGGAATCCTGCACGGGGCTGGCTTTGTTGTGCCTGCCAGTACCAAGAGCGCAGTTGGGCTTTTTGAATTGCTGTTCAAAATGTTTCCCTGTGGGAATGTTTTGGGATGAGATTAATGGGGTTAGTTCTGGTTTTCCCTTGCTGCTTGAGGTGTTAGAGGAAGCAGTCCCTCTTTCTTAAGAATTGCAAGTACAGAATATGCTGTTGAATGGAAGTCCTTAGCCCATCTAGGTAATTTTCCCATAGGCTGTTTGGGTAACGTTAACATCAGGTTAAGAGGGCACTTGAGACGTCATCTTTTCAGAGAGACAGCTGAGAGACACTTGACTGCCCAAGAGGAGGTACAACAGTGCGTGTGTTATTTGTTCCTCTCTTCTGCTTCCTGTATTTCTGTGTAATGTTTCCTCCTGTTCAAAAGCAGTATAACATTTCCTCAGGAAGCTCTTTCCAGCATTTTCAGCTTTGAAACAGTACAAATGGCAAGGCACCCTCATCTATTTTCTTTTATTAGTATTGTTTCTTCATATCAGGCTTGCCTAACTGGATAGTATGATTATGATACTGCCTTTAGAAATAATATGGAGAATTAGCTGTAACACGTATAAGAGTATTTAAGGGAGTTATACGGTGTGGCAGCATTGATTATTCATCTGTATTCTGCAGGAGAACCTGTTTTATTCAGAACTCTTGGAAAATGTTCATGGAAACTTTCAGGGAATTAGGACAGCTGGTCTAGCAGACACTGAAGTCTGCAACACAGCCGGCTGGCCGGTATTCCCAGTGCCAACTGGCTCAGCAGCAAGTAGAGATGGCAACTGTGATTTTGGCTTAGGAAACCCTGTATATATAGAAGATGACTTGATGACAGGCAAGACTCAATAAATCTGGTGACATAATTGAACTCTGTTAACCAGTGTTTGGTCTGTTGGGATTAAATATCCCCTACATTCCTAATTAAAATTCCTTTTTTTTTTTTTTTTCTGGATTTTTTTTTGTTTGTGTGGGGTTTTTGTGTGTTTGTTTGAGGGAAAACTTAGAATCTTCCACTCACTTAGATTCTTTTGGAATATCTATCAGGACATTATTTTAACAGATGATTGAATTAGATTTCAGCTACTGTATGTCAGTGCTGATCTTTAGTCATTGTCAAATTTCAAATGAAATGTCATCTGGAAGTAAGTCATATTCAGAGCTGTAAGAGTTTGGCTCTGCATCTGTCAGTAGACTTTGTGAATAATCAGATTTCCTGAGAGGCTTTGTATTTCTCACTTCATTGACTGATTGTTTGCCTTATAGTACAAAAATAGAGAAGGAGAAAAAGGAGCATGCTAAGCTGCATGGGATGATCCGTACGGAAATAAGTGGTGCTGAAATTGCAGAAGAGATGGAGAAAGAAAGAAGATTTTTCCAGTTACAAATGTGTGAGGTAAGATTCAGTATGAAATTCTTATTGTTCCGGTAATATTTTTAGGAAAATGTGAAAGATCCATTAGGAAATGGAAAGATCCAGCCACCACCAGTTTAGTGGTGGCTAAGCAATTGTGATTATAGTGATTTTAGAGGGAAATACCACGGTATTAGTGGACTCTATTTGGTAAAACACTTTTTTTTTACCCTGATGTTCTGATTTTGCAGGGAATTTAGGTATTTTCTAATTTCACTTAACAAGGAATTGTAGAATAAATAAATAATGTAAAGTTCAGTTAAACACTAAGGGATTATAATAAATAAGCCTTTACACTACTACTTCACTATAAGTTATTTTAAGCACTAGTACATTCTCTGAATTGTTCCCTATGCTGACAGCTGTTGTGTTATTATGAGGAGAAACTCCGGTCTAGCATGCTGTTCGGCTGGTGCTGAAAAAATATGCTAAGGATGGAATCCAGTTGTCTTTCAAGATGCGTCAGAATGTTTCTACTTTGAAATCTTTGTGATTCTTGCAGTATGTCAAATCTGATGTGAATATTTTTGGTTTGATTCATTTAACTGTATGTCAGGTTCTGTGGTTGGGAATTGAAGTTGCCCTGTTTGTTCTTTTTATGCATTAACTCTAAAATATACCTTGGGTGGTTCTTCTGGTTTTACTAGGATGTTTAGAGCTAATTTGACTCATATGCCAACATAGCTTAACAGCAGTTGCCCTGAATGCCATTTTTAGCAACTATATGCACTGATACTTAGCAGAAAAGCTTCACATTCCTTTACAGAGTCAGACTAAAGTATTCAAAACTGATGCAGGGGTTTGAGTATCCAGTAAATACATGGATGTTTCCTGTTAATTGCCCATCTGTATCCTTCCTAAGAAACAACCAGGAACAGATGCATCTCTCTTCCTGTGTCAGAATAAAAGAGGACTTAACTTTAGTCAGTTGTAGTGATAATAAAATTAA
The DNA here is from genome assembly GCA_039877255.1 of Loriculus beryllinus. NCBI lineage: Eukaryota > Metazoa > Chordata > Aves > Psittaciformes > Psittacidae > Loriculus > Loriculus beryllinus. The sequence goes on along the minus strand of JBCJKH010025521.1, from coordinate 12,956 downwards.
TCAAGTTACCTTAAAAATGTGGAATAGCTGAAGTGTATCCTGCATTTCTTCTGGGGTATTTTGGAAAATAAGCTTATACTTGGTTACCTCTGAACAGTCACAAAAGAGGACTTTGTTTTGAGAGTAAATCAGAAGTGTGACATATTGAAATTGTATCATAGATATAGACTAGTTCTTCATAAATTGTGACAGTGGACTGAATACCAGATGCCTAGAGCTCCATTTTAAATTAATAGAAGCTGGAGAGGTGATTCTTCTAACTAAATACTATAGAGCATGCATGTCTACATTTATACTAATTATCTGTTTACCTGATCAGCGTAAAAACTGCAACACTGAAAGCTAACCGTTGGTAATGCTTCATTTTAGTGGGTTAAAACATTTAGGGTGTATTGCAGGTAGGGATAAAACAGATGCATTAGGACATTGCTAAGAAGACATTCACTCCTTTACTTGGAGGTTACTGTCTGAGCAGGGGTTAAAAATTGTTTTTATTCAATGGACAGTTGAGGACTCCTGTAAATATTTGGTCAGTCTTCTGCTTGCATGCTGACATACTCTGTGCTATGGCATTGTGGGGAGGAGCTGTCACTTAATACTGACTTTGTGCCTGATGCAAAAGGACACTAATTACACTCTGGCTTTTGGTTTTTGTTGTTTGGTTTTTTTTTTGTATCTTGACATTAGATTTCTAAAATCACTTGCTAAACTGTAATTTGCTGTAATTATTGTGTGCAAGGAGTTGATAGAGAAAACAATAAAATCAGAGGGCAGATGTAAAATATGGTTAAAATAATCCCTAGCTTTTTTTGAGTAAGTTATTTTTCTTCCTTAGTGGCATCTATTTGGCAGTGAATTTAACAACTAGTGAGACAGATACCTAGATGGGCTGTTAGGTTTAAGAATGGATCGCTAAATTTACTACACAAACGCTTTTACTGCTTTAACACAGGCTTTCATTAGGAGCCATGAAGGATGTTTTGAAAATTTGGGCTAATGATAGTGAAGTATCCTCACCAGGCATCAAAATCAGCAGTGGCAACAATTGCTTTTGTGTCCTTACCACTTGAAGCCACTGTTTCATGCATTCTCTATTAGGTCTTCTAAATTTACAACTGTTAAAGTGTGTTGGAATATAACTGAAAATAAAATATTAAAAAAATACTGTAGCAGTAATAATTTCTTTTGTGGATTGCTGTTTTAACAGTACCTGCTGAAAGTCAATGAAATCAAGATTAAAAAAGGAGTGGACTTGCTTCAGAACTTGATCAAGTATTTTCATGCTCAATGCAAGTATGTTTTGCTCTTCTTTGTATCTACACATTAACTGGAGCAGTGTTTTGTTTTAAACTTCCAGCATCATCATAACACTTTTCTAGATTTTTAAAAATCTTAAGGTTCAACTGTTCTCGCTGATGTCTTAGAGATCAGTAATATAGCAATACAGTCATAGCTATAAACTTGACAGAGCCACTGTGTTAACCTGTTCAAATCAGTAAGTTTTCATCTTAAACTGGTGTCTGTATCTATGTAGGTATTCTTCCCTATATAGCTATGTTGCTTTTAAAATCAGTTTCACTTGTGGTATATAATTTATCTTCTCTGTCCATCTAATAAAATTTCAACAACATAAATGCTGCGTTGTGTTGTCACATTTATGCCTGGCTTCCCAGAGTGAAAATATACTTGGCATAGATAACATTACTGTGCCAATACAAAAATATGCATGATACAATGAGATGTAGCATATTCAGCTTGCATATAGGCCTTAATGCTTGGGAAACAAAGGGGTTTTCCTTTAGTAGGAGGGCTATATCAGAAGGAAAATTATTGGACTCCAAGTATTCACAATTATTTTATATCCACTAAAGCTTTTGATGTTCTACAAATGAATATTGCTTGTTCTGGGGCTTCAGAAAGTAGGATGAGAACCTGTGTTTGAGGTGAGAATGAGGCAAACTTCTGTTGCAATGGATTGTGACAGTTCTGAATCTAATTGGGGATTTTGCATGATGGAATAAGCGATGATGGAAATAAAGAGGTGGATCAGTCAAAAATGCATAAAAAATAGATGTTTAATGATTTGAAGTTTATGGCATGGCATAATAATATGCATGCCTTCCTTTGGCAACTTTTTAAACAGAAAATACAAATTAAAGTTTAATAACAGTTTGCTTTTTGGTTTTCTTTTTAAGTTTCTTTCAGGATGGATTAAAAGCAGTTGAAAGTCTCAAGCCTTCAATTGAGACACTCTCAACAGATCTTTATACGGTGAGTAACAACCATTGGTGTTGTTAACTTAGGTTTTTTACAGTAGAACTGTGATCATTATGGTTCAGGTTGGCTGTTTTAATAACGAGCATTTTAAGGTTTTGGGAAGATTTTTGAGTAAAATTTTGTCTAATATCATATCTAGAAGCCGTAGTTTGAGTTCAGGACCCCACTGTGTAAAGTGTTAGGAAAACAGCTTTTGCTCTAAAATGTTTACTGACTAAGTGGAAAATAATAGATGGTTTCAAATTGAACACAAGGGAGCAAGAACAGTGTGAGGCAATACCAAAGTCTTAAACCAGCAACATCCTAGCCATTATCAAGTTTTCTGAGGATAAAAAAGAAAACAAACTGATCATGTTATCTGTTCTCTTTGTGTTTTCATTCTTGCTGAACATTTCTCAGAAGAATGAACCAATTAAGTAGCAAGTTTGAAAGAACTGTGTTGAAAAGAAAGGATGTTATTTTTTAACCTGTATTTTTCCTCATTAAAGATCAAACAAGCACAAGATGAAGAGAGAAGACAATTAACACAGCTTAGAGATATTTTAAAATCAGCACTCCAGGTTGATCAGAAAGAGGTGAGCATATAAGATGGTTTAACTTTGGGGTAGCCATTTTAATTACTTCTAATGTAATGCTAGTATTTGAAGTAGAGTTAACTTTAATTTATTAAAATTATTTAATAATTAATAATTCCTTTGTTTATTCACTTTTCTTTTCATGCTGATATTGAATGTTTCTGACAAAGGCAGGGTTTTTGTAGTTTTTTAAAGAAAATAAACTCCCACTACAAATACATGAGACTTATTTCAAAAATTTCTTTTTCTTACCAGTATAGCAAAATACTTCAGATGGTGCGTTATCCATGAAGTAACAGACAATAGTGTCTGTGTTGCTCAAACTGAAAAGCAAAAAACTTTGGCAGTTTTAAGGTGACCCCATTAGTACAATCTTACCTCACAATAACATTCTGAACTGTATAAAGATTATGTACCACTAAACTTCACATCCAAAACACCTCTTAACATCACCTGCAAAAATGACAAGTAAGTTTGCTGCTCTGCTGCAAGATGCCAGTTTTCTAAATGAGTCACTTTTGCAACCTAACATATTTTTTTAGTTTTGGTTATGGTTGGTGTTTGTGTTAAAGAATTCACTAGTATTTGGCAAAATCTGATCTGGAAGCAAGCATCTTTTATATAATCCTATCCAAAGTATTGGGTGTACTTCTGTTTCAGATTGCTAGTGCTTCCTCTTCGTATAAATAAATGCCAGACAACTTCCATTGTGTGGCTGCTGGGCCATGAGTAAGTGATAAATGCACCCCCTCCCTCTTTTTAGATTCTCTTTCTGAGAGAGATGACAATGAAATAGTTTAGTCTGTAGGGCTCTGGCTTCCTTTAGCTTTTCCAGTCTTGCTTTCATCTTCCCATAAAGGTTATGGTGACTCCTAGCTCTTACTAGTGGCCGGATGATGGTTCTGGAGCCACCTAATGTAGTGAAAGATGTCCCTACACATGGCAGGGTAGTTGGACTAGATGATCCTTAAAGGTCCCGTCCAGTCCAGACTATTCTGTTATCCTTTGCTCTTGGTGATAGGCAAGCATCTTGAACACTTTTCACATTGAAGTGCTGTTTGTTATCATGTGAAGTTTGTAATAATGACCATGTACAAAGTCCCATATAGTTTGCAGGTACTTTCTTAGGCTCTGCCTGGCATTTAGGACTCACTGAGGAGCGTACTGGCTAAAAGCTTCCAAATTTGAGCTCTGTGTAATGAAAGAGTAGTGATCCTCGTGGAAATAGTGGCTACTTTGGATTCACCATTGATTGGCTTTTCTCAGTTAGGAGTCTTTGCTTATTTAGGGTGTGTTAGACTTCCTATTTTATTTGGGTCTTTGTTCAAGAGAGATAATAGAAGCAGTTTGGTTTCATGGTTGCTGGGAATGTTGCTTCTCTTTGTTTACCTTTTTATCAGTGATGCTGGTATTAAATATATATGGAAGATGTGAGCACACATCTTTTCACAGACTGAAAAATGTAATAAAGCCCATGGATTTATTACTATTTTTTGTTGTATTTGAAAATACAAATGTAAAGAAAATGCTTCGTGCTATATTCATTATTTATTAATTCTGCAAATGTAGATATAGATGCTTAACTGTAGAGCATGAGAAGTACTGTAATTATTTTTAAAGTTTTTTAAAAATATCAGTCAGTGGGATGCCAAACAATCCTGCTGTAATTTACCTTACAGCCCTCTTAGTATTATTCTTGTTGCCCTGTAATTTCCTTTACTATAACTGATTTCTTTTTCCTTCCTGAAACGCATTTACATTTTGTGACCGAAGTCTAGGAGAGTAAGTGTTACTATATTTTAATGAAAATAGTTGGCATGATTTCCACTCAGATTTCAAGAAACTGGATTTTTCCTCTGAGCTTTTTTCTGTTGGTATGAAAAAACTGGTTCTTTTTTTTCCTCCTCTGCTTGTTGTATTACCAACAATGCCCTAAACCATTTATCAGATTGTTCTTGGGAAAGAAAAATTGCTGTAAGACTAATTGGTGATTTCCTTTGCACTCTCTTTTGGGAATTAAATCCAGTTGCTTGATTTGATGTTCTTGCAAGATTTTAAAGATATATGTATTTATAATTAAAATGGACTTCATGTATGAAATAACAGAACATTGGCAAATATTGTTTCTGTTGTGTTTAAAAAAAAAAAAAAGACACGAACATTTATAGCAAACCTTTTTTTGTTGTTGCCTGTGTATAAAGTTTCCTTCTGCACAGAACTTCCTCAGTCCTGGTTCGTATTGAAATGTCTTTTGAAACATCATTGTGTGTACACCTCTATAATTTTTAAATTTTAAACTTTCATTTTTCAAACTGTGGAGCTTCTACAAGTTTTGGGGTCAACCTTAAAGTCTTATTGCCTTTATTTCTCTTTTTCTCATGTCCTGTCTGAAGGTACCTTTATTGTAGTGTTTAGAATTGCTTCTGCTTTTTCTGCGGGTTTGCTAGAACCTGTAATCTATTTAGGTCACTGCAAAATAGGATGAATTTGGTGTTCATTGACAAAAAATTATGGTAGCTGTGCTATAGGAGAGGCTTTCTGCAGGGGGTTCTGGCAGATGTATATGTTGGAGGCTCTGTGGGGCTGTAATAGGTAAGGGATGGATCTCTGAAATACCCTCTTGGCAGTGGTCCTGCAAATGCAAGAGAAGCTCAGGCTCTTGGAGAGCTGTAAGGGCCTTTTGGCAGCTGTACACACAGGAGTGATCCTGACAGTCTTAAAATCCTGCTCCATGGGAGATGCAGAATGGCTAGCCAGAATTTGATGTGCACGTTAAAGCAGCTTGTGTGGAAAGTTGTGTTGTGTTCAAATAGTGGGGCTGATAAATAGGGCTTTAGAGTCTCTTTTATCAGTAGTCACAGACCATCTTTACAGAATACTGTTTGCATATTTCTTTATTTTTGACTATGCTATTCAGCTTGATTTAGAAGTTAGTCTTTAGGAGACTTTGCAATAAATAATTTCAAACCTCTTTATGGCCAGTGCAGTGATTCACTATAAACATGGTGCAGTTAAGTGACTCATCTTTTTGGGTTTTGGTTGTTTTTTGTTTTTTTGTTTTTTTTTTTTTTTTTTGGTTGGTTGGTTGGTTGTTTTTTTTCTGTCTGTCTGCATTTCAGAGCTGATGAAGTGAACAAAGTTCAGTTTCTTAGGCTTGTGTACTTCAGTCTGTTCTGGTCTTTTTATGTTCAAGAGATATTTAAAATGACAGTACTCTGCACTAGGTATGTCCTATATCCTGCAGGGATCTGTTTCCTCCCATAGGCAATGTACATTGTTCCTGCTCACTCCAATGAGGCCATTGGGTCTGACCCTGTTATCTGGGATTTGTACTCATGTTATGTGCAAATCAGAAATAAGGGAAGATCCTTTGGGGAGGCTGCATATGGAAAAGGCATGCTGACATTGCTGGGAAGGATGTTAATTGTGATGGTGATTTGTGGTGCATCATCCTGTCTTTTAGAAGCTAGATCAAAGTCATGAACGTGCTTGTCAGAGAGTTGTGGTGGTCATCATCTGACAATCAGATTGAACACTAGTATAGAATCATAGAATCAACTAGGTTGCAAAAGACCATTAAGATCAAGTCCTGCCATTACCCCAGGACTGCCAAGACCACCACGAAACCATATCACTGAGGGCCTCATCTGCAGGGTTTTTGAACACTTCCAGGACACTGATTCCATCACTTCCCTGGGCAGCCTGTTCCAATGCCTGAGCACCCTCTTGGTGAAGAAATTTTTCCTAATATCCAATATAAACCTCCCCTGGTGCAGTTTGAGGCCATTACCTCTTGTCTTGTTACCTGAGAGAAGATTGATTTGGGCATTGGCTGAACAAAGGATTTATAACTGAAAATCTTCTTGTCTTAAAGTTCTTCTCATGAAATAGTATTAAATCTTTTAAGGCTACTGTTCATAATAATGAATGTGTGGAAATACACGTCAGATACAGCCGCTTCCTCTCTGCTTGAAGTAAGGCAGGAAACTTGTAGTATTGGCTTGCCAGTTTGGCCAAATACAGCAGTGGAGTGTAAACAACAGCTGAAGGGAGGTAGCTGAAATGCAGCAGAAAATAATGCACAAAAAGTAGCAGCACAATCTTAAGTAATGGGAATGGTGCTATGGGTGAGTGTTGGAGATCATCTGAAATCTTTACATAATTGAGGATGTGGAGAACTGAAATTAATTTCCTGTAAGGCCTCTGATCTTCTTGGGAATAGAGGTCCTTTACTAATAGGAGGCAGAGATCAAGGCATCGATAGGACACAATAGGCAGTGTTAGATCAGATTTTTTTCAGAATTCAGTAAATGTGTGTGTGCAGTGGTTCTTAATGAGTGACAGGAATTCTTTTTAAATGTCATTCTGCAGCCAGAGTGCAAAAATAATTCTGTGCAAACAGACTGGAAAGGAATGATGAACAGGCCATTTAAGTGGTAGTTTTGCAGTGCCTTTAAAAACCTTAGATGTATGTCGTAGCTACCTGATACACCTTCTTAGGCCACTAGCTGAGAGACAGAAAAGTGAGCACAGGTGCTCCTGCTGAAAAGGAGCACCAAGGAGTGCTGCAGCCAGCCTTGAGCTCAACTCGCAGTTCTCAGGACCACCAAGCTCTAGCACTATATTCAGGATGAGCCTGAAATCCTGCGGCCTAGGGATGATGAGTCCTAAATGCACTGAACAGGGAAGCAGGTGGCCCTACCATCGTATTTCAGACCTGTCATGTTTTCACTACTGTTGAGGAGGATACTGAACAGCTTTGGCTGCATTCGTAGCTTTGCTAGCAGAATGTGCTGCTGGAACTTGTAAAGGAGCAGCATTCCATCTGAGCTGGCATTCTCTGCGGAAAAGCACAGTTCAAGTGTATTCTTGGTTTTAGTTGTCTTTTTCCCCTTCCTGTGTCCAAAGTGTCTTAGACCTAGGCTGATAAAGTGCATGAAGCTAATTGCAATTAGAGACAAACTGTCTTCTTAATTTATAGTTTTTGGATCACTGTATAGTTTATTTCATCATGTATACACTCTGAAAACCCCAGTTACGTATCTTGTGAATGTAATCCTCGTATATCCAAGACACACTATCTCATCTTTGAGCAAAAGAATTTTTTTTATCAAATTAGTAAGTTGAGCTATTTCTTAATAGAAAGATTAAGATTTAGTTAATCCTTGTCATTTCCTGTCCAAGAATTCTACTTTGCTTAAAATACTTCGGTTTTAATTATTTTTCTTGTGGCAATAACTTCAATTTTCTGTGTGCCTCATGAACTATGTTTCCAGGAGGTCTCTTCTCTTTTCAGACAGTAACTTGACTCAGTTTGCACAAGGAAAACCACTTCTTCAAATTTATGTATGTAATTGTTTTTTACAATGGAAGGGTGCACTAGGAATGGCAGGTAATAATAATACTTAGTGTTCGTACAGTGCAGTGTTTGCATGAGTTGGAACACCTTCTGCTCATTTAATTTTGGGGGTAAAAAAATGCTATATTAAGGCCAACAGTAAAGCTAAACTAAAACAAGTAAGAGGATTTTGGCAAGTGCTGATAATGGTTATTTCTTAAATGTTTTTTATGCCCTCCAAAAGAAGGAATGGATCTTGTTCTCTCTCATTGAGAGGAAAATTGTGTTTATAGGATTAGAGCAGGAAGGAAAGGGCCTGAAGCTCATTAACAGGGGGGATGTTTTGGTTCAAAGTATGGAATACATTACAAGTTGCTGTTCTGTATGTTTCAGGATTCTCAGCTTCGTCAGAGTACAGCTTACAGTTTACATCAGCCTCAGGGAAACAAGGAACATGGCACTGAACGAAATGGTAGTCTGTACAAGAAAAGTGACGGGTAAGTACTGCTGGATTCTGCCAAAACCAATCAGATCCCGAAAGCTGAAACAAGGCAATACTAAATATGTTAAAACCTGAGTCACTTTTTTCTTTTTCTCCCCCTTTAAACCAGAATCAGAAAAGTGTGGCAGAAAAGGAAGTGTTCAGTTAAAAACGGTTTTCTTACAATTTCCCACGGTACAGTAAGTATTTGTTTACAGTATTTTATGTACATGGTTGCTAATACAAAAAGGCAAGCTATGCTGGTCTATATTTATAATTTGGAATTAGTTAGATTCCTGGTGCAGCATTTTGAATATGATGAATATGTTTTTTTAAGGCAGTGTTTCAGAAATATATCAAGTATCAAGACACAGAGTATCTAAAAATACAACTGATTTAATGCTCATGACTGTTAATGGGGAAAAAAATGGCTGTTATTAATGGCTCATTTAGTTCATGTAAACTGTTCAGATTTTACTAGATTATCTAAAAATACAAATTCCAATTTACCTAACTTATCTATCTTTCTGAAAAATATGGCTGGGCATTAAGCCATCTGTTAGATACAGGTTAAACAACTTTTTATATTCACAAAATAAACTGAGAGAGTGCTGAATCTCTTCTTTTGCTCAGATTTGCTGATACGTATTAGGAAGGTAGCTTTCCTGGGTAGTAGCTGTTGGGGAAAATCAGCTCTGAAGGCACCTTTTGCCAGAATGACGAGAGTCACAAGTCCCTTTTTGCTGCCTATATTTGAAACACATTAACAAACTTTTAATATTTATACTTAAAGTTTTAAAACCTTACACCTTCATATTTTGGACTTTTTACACTTGGCTTTGAACTTTGCTGTTTCTGCTTTGCAATAACTTTTCTTCTTTTATATTGCATTCAAAGAAAAGTTTGTTAAGGCAAAAATAACTCAGTGACAGTGTTTCCCATTCTTGGTCTAATAAACAGTCCTGTTTCTTGATACTGCTATGAACCATTCTGTTCTTCATCCTGTTAATGCCCGTTACCATGACTACAAGTTGACCCTGGCAACAAAAATGAATCAATCTCTCATTTGTACATCTAACCACAAGCTGTTGCCATCTGAACTGGCAACCAGGAGTTAAGGAGGAGTGCAAAACCAGGCCTGCAAAGTAGAGTCATTACTATGGCTTTGAAATTGTCCACCAGTTTATCCCTGTTCTCATTTGAGTGCATATGAGTGCATCTTTGTCAGAGAAAAGTCTGTTAGTGTGTTCATTGCTGGTGTCTCAGTGTGCTGTAAATGCACTTGGCATAGGGCATACTGTGGTGGTACCAGTAGGAGTGGAGCTAGGGTGTCTTAGAGCTGGCAGAGGCTACAAAATCCACTTTTGGAGCAGAATTCTAAAACTTTCACATGCAAGTACAGTTACTGAGTCTATCAGGATACTGTTGTTCTCCTTTTTTATAAGCTGTCTACCAGATGGTCTAGCATTTTTAGAAGTTGTAAGTTCCCACTGAAGTCAGTGGAGCTGTAGCTGGAAATCAGTTGCTAAGGTAGATATTGAAATGTGAGTTGGATACGTGAGTTTCATAGGTTTGGTCTTGATCTTTTTATATTACAAAATTAAAAGAGTACCTTTTTGTTTTAAAATACACGCCTAAAAAGTATTTTTTCCTTATTTGCTAACTTTCCCTTTTTGTATTTATGGCAGTTTTGTGTAAAATAAATCAATGCTTGTTTCATAGAGGTTGAAATGGGTAGAAGCAATTTCTGTTTAAGAATTTTCTGGATTGCTCTGAATGTTTTCTGACTGTTCCGAAGCAACTTTCAAGCTTTCCCAGAGTTGATATCTCCTGGTCTCTATAATATGATGTGTCAGTCTCTCTTCCCAGCTGTTCATCAAAATGAACCATCTCTCAGAAATTCAGTTGTCAGGTTTTTTTGCGTTATCAAATTTGTAAATGCTTTACCTTTAAAGGCATGGAGTCTCTCTTTACGAGGGACTATTTTTTTGCCGGTTAGTTTCTAGAACAGCTGTCTTAAGGCAGTTGCAGATGCTATATTCTGACTTCAATTCACCTGCCAAGTGCTCTCCTCATATGGATGGAGAGAACATGGTTGGTTCTCTGTTGGTCACCCAGCTGTAACATTGAATACATGTGTCTGCATGGGCATAGGTGCAGAAGTTATACTTTCAGAGAGCTAAAAGATTTAAAGAAATTAGCATTCACAGAGCAACGTACAAGGTAATGGTTGATGGAAAACCAGATGATGCTTCTTTGTGTAATTATTAGCAGTTGGAAATTGTCTGACATCTACCTGACTGAAATTTAATGCATGTGGATGAAAAAACAATGATAGAAGCAGATTGAGCCATGTAAATAGGAATTCTGAGTGGTTTCTGGATCAAGATGTTGTGAGGGAAGAACATTTCAGGAACCTCAGATTGCTCAGAGGTGATCAGTGTTTAAAGAGTGCAAATGAAATTTACTGGTTGTCTGCTGAAAAGAAATAGAAGAGAGACTCATTATCAAAGGATATATTTCTGTTCTTCTTTCTTTGCTGCTGGAAACTTCAGTTTACCATTATGATTGACAGGACAATCTGAAGGACAAATAATCAGATTGAATCTTTTGATTCTTAAGTAAATTACTTTGATACCCAGTTGGCATGATGAAATAAGCCAACCAGTCTGTTAAGTAAGTAGACAGATTTGCTCGTGCCTTTTGTAAAAATCAGCTTTGCATCATGGCACTTCTTGGAAATTATCTTAGAGGCCTGAACGTTTGGTTCCTACACTTACTGTTTGTTGCCAGAACAAATGTTAGTCGGTTTTGCTGGATGGAGGATTACCATTTCGACAGGAAGGAACATGAGTTGATGCTGAAGTCTGAATGTATGGTATGTAAAGTCAGAGCACATCTTTTCAAGTTGTTGGTGTGCTAACATGGGTGTCCAGAAGTTTAACAGTAGTCTGAAATTTGTCTCCTCAGAGGCTAGAGTAGGAAAATGAAGCTCAGAGGTTTTAAACAGAGAGTGTAATAGCAGTTGCACATTTGTTACTGTTTTCTACTTCTAGCGTCTACTAATCCTGCCAAGTGTCTGGATCCACTGCAGCCTAGTGTTAATAAAGAATTTATACAGCCCTAAGTCTAACTTCTGTGAATCTAACTTCTCCACAGGCAGCATTTGTCATGTGATAGAAGTGCATTGTCTGCCAAGCAATGGACACATACTGGGGAGGTGGATAGGGAGAAGCTGTTGTTTGGCTACAGGGTCGAAGCATGGACGTAGTGGTAACAGCTACATATGAAGATGTCAGGGATTTTTAATGCCTTTATTAATGCTGACGTCAAGCTCAGTTAAAAGCTTTGGAATATGTTTGGATTCCAAGATCAGCACACTGGTCCAGGATCTGTTTTATGTTGTTACAGCCATTTATTTGGCTTTTCAGACCTCATACAAAGTTTTTATGCTGCATTCCTCTGTCCAGAGAGATGACTTCTGTGTATATTGGTCCTTTAGACCTCTGTGAAGCATTTCAGTGGATCCACTTACAGCTTCATGTTTCTTAAGTTACCGAAAACTAGTTAGGTCCTGAATGTGCTTAAGATCCAGAGTCTTGTGGCAAGTGGGTTCTTTCTTAACCTGAATTTGTTTGCATTTACACTTTCTTGTAAAGCCTGTGAGAAAGGTATATATGAGTTGCACAGTAGCTTGTATACCAAACACTTGTATCTTGATTTTTGTTTGTTTTTTTCTGTATTTTCATTATAGGCAGCTTCTGGGCACTTCTTAGACAAACAGTTACATGAAAAACGTAAACACAGAAAACTTCAGTGCTATGGGTATTAAGTATATTTAAATATAACTGAGAAAATGGGCCCAAGCTGACATTTTTAAGATGTTTTCTTGCATGCTTCTAGTCACAAAGAACTCTTGTTGATAGGCTAAATTAATGAAAACTGTATGAGCTTTTACTGCTAAAAGGAATGTCTGGAATTTGAAAAGCTATTTACTAGGCAGAGAATCCAATGTGGTTGTCAGTTAATTGTCATCTTGCTGCCTGCAATACCTCTCTTGGGTACAATTTGTTTTACATTGCCCAGTGAGTGACCTGCAGGTTTGTTGTTTCAAAGCATGCATTGCTGTCTGCTGCTTGTGTTGGGTAAAGCATCAGGATGCTGTTTTTCAAGGACACCGTGCTTCTTTTTTTTTTCTTTTTTTTTTCTTTTTTCTTTTTCTTTTTCTTTTTCTTTTTCTTTTTCTTTTTCTTTTTCTTTTTCTTTTTCTTTTTCTTTTTCTTTT
>JBCJKH010025519.1:0-27513 GCA_039877255.1 Loriculus beryllinus | reverse complement strand
CGTGGCGTCTCCGCTCCGGGCGGCAGTTGCCTGAACGGGACCTGCCCGCTGGCCCGGGAGGAAGCCGGAGTTTCGCTGAGATAGTGAAACGGGGAGGGTTATTTTTCCATCCCCCTCTAGCCTCCTCAGCAAGCTTTCAGCCCAGGAGGCTCTCCTTTGGGAAGGCTTCTGCTATCGCCTCCTATCCGAGGTGGTGTCATTTAGATCATTAATCTCTGCTCCCGGGGGGGGGGGGAAGGAAGGGAAAATAGCAACTTGCGGCCTCTGTGGAGGTGATGTGAAGTTTGACAATGCCTTATGTAACACTTCGGAGAGATTCCTAGCTTCTCTGCTGTGCCCAGTTTTGTTTTTAGAAAGCAAGTGGTTTCTCGTCTTTGTAGAGCATCAGACAAGCGATCTTTATTTGTGTTTTCACCTGAGTAAAGTGTCTTCTGCTTTGTTCAACTTGAAACAGAGGTACTGTTAGACAGCAAATAAAGCCTACTTCTTTTCTGACATGCATTTTGTTAGCAGAAAATTAGCCCGTGGAGGCATCTGAACAGTTGTCATAAGGTCTTTACTTTTTTGTGGATGTATTGTAGTTGCTTTTTATAGCGCTCTTAAAATTACTACAGGAAACATTTTCACAGCACTGATTGTCAGTTATGTATTCTGGAAGATATGATGCCAGGGTGGAAATGACAGTAAATCAAATGTCTTTTAAACATTGTTAGCTTTTTTTATAGTATTTAAGCACTGTAAGGAACAGAAACCACTGGGCTAAACAAAGTACTGTGTTAAAATCAGATCTGGCAATTGCCAACAGGTCAGCACATCTCATTTATTGAAGTCTTGTGGATACAGATTAATTTTCTTTGTACAACTTTTATTTTTTTTAACTTCCTCAGAAATAGAAACAGCAGGAAATTAGATAAATGGATTGAAGGGTTGCCTAGTTTCCCTGCAGTTTCTCTAAGTGGTTATGTAGTGGTTATGTCTTCTACTGAAAAAAGAAAAGAAGCTAGCTTCGCACAAAAAGACAGGGTAGTGATTCATGACATATTCTTTAGACTCCTACTGCAAAGGTACGCTAGAGGGACTAGTTTGGGTTGTGGGATTTTTTTTCCCCATTCAGTGGTGAAAATGCACAGGCTCATTGTAATAAGACCTATGAAATGAAGGGGTTTTGTCTCACCATAATTATAATTGTAAGCTTAGAGGAAAAATCACATGTGTAAACTCAGATGATGAGTTCAGGGAAGAGGGATCTTCTAAGAAAGTCGTTCTGCTCCCTGCTGAATAGAGAGACAGGTTATTAAAGGTTAGTTTACTTAACAGAACAAGTTAATGAACAAAACCACTCCGAACATTCTCACTGTGTTGGGAGTTTTTTGTCTTAAATGGAGAAATGGCCAAGGTGGAGCACATATCCCTAGGCTTCTTGAAAACTGCAAACTGCTGATAAGTATTCCAAGTTTTAAATGTAAAATTCTTATTGCTTAGGTGTCTTGTGACGACCCTTGATCAACAAGGCTGCAAGTCATGTAGAAGCCGCAGTAACTGCAGACTCTCTGATGGATAATTGGATTGGTAGGTTGGTTTTGCTTAATTTTTCCCCCCTGCTTTTAATTGCCTGCTGTGGTAGCAGGTTCCTTTTCTCCATGCTGCTGATATTTAATTCTCACCATTTTTTATTTATGTTGTGTGTTGCATCTTTCCTGTTCAAAGTACATACCCTGTCTCAGTTGCTAGTAAGGAAAAATAGCTTGGAGGTATTTGGATGGCAGTATGTAGCAAGATATATTTATTTATCTGAAATATACATGACAACATTTTTTCTTCTCTGTTTAGATGACATGAAAAGATTGTAACTTTTCTCAAGTCTGGAGAAATAAGTACTGTTTTTTCTTTGGAGAAGTACTGACAATAGTAGTACTGATATGTTGAATTCCCAGGGCCAGCTATTCAATCTACAGGAATTCCAAAGTACGGTACTCGGAAAGCCAAAGTGCAGAGAAGTGGTGAATGACTTCATGTCCTTTGGCAAATTCAGAGCTGTCAGAGGCTTGATCTGAAATTTCAGTGTGTAGGACTTAATATTAGCAGAAGTAGTATTCCTGCTGAATGAGTTATTTTAGAAAACTGGTAAAACTAGGCATCTCCCATGTGCACTTAAATCACTGAAGTGTTCTTAAATATGAAGACTTTAAAGGAATAATCCTCCAAACTATTACTTGTGTGGCTGTTTATTGCCCTGATGTGTATTTTTTGTTTTTACTTGAAAGAAACTATCAGTTGTCAGTAGACCCTTACTGGAATACTCTCCTCTTTCATCCTCTGATTTCTTTTTTTGTATGTGTGCTTGTATAAGAGCAATCTTAAAAAACCAAGTGCACATATACACAAACCCAACAAAATCCAAGTCATTTTGCCTGATGTCTATAAAGGCTAATGTTGAGTAAAATTCATAACCTGACCAGAAAGGCTTTGCACTGTGTGTTAAACTTGATCTACATGCAAACTCCGATCACTGTTCATGGGAGTGCTTATCTAAATCCAGAACAGCTTTGATTTAAGACATTTCATCACCTGCATTAGAATAATTAAAAAACTGTGCATTTTAAGGGTATGAGACTTCCGGTGTATCTGTTTTTCTTGTAACCTAGGTGTGCTGATGACATTAAGATAAAGACTTATGTGATATTGGGGCATAATGACCAGTGCAAGTTTACAGTTGGTTAATCTTCATGAGTTTGTCTTCATTCCCTCCAGAGCTAGGCATATTGGTTAATTGCCTAATTCTGTGGCTAAAGAACTTTCTGAGAAGAAGCTTTATGTAAGGAAACATACACACAAGCACATGCACTATTTTTGCTCAGTTAGTTGTTTGGATTTGCGTCATCTTTGTAGTGAATATTAGCTTTAAGAGACAATTATTGTTTGTTACCCCACACTTGGCATAATTTAAGAGCTGGAGAGTGAGGACTACCATCAGGGAAGGTAGTTTTCCTTTTTTTGCTTTTTTAACTGGATTCCTAATTCTCCCTTTCTTATGGTATGTGCACCTGAAGATAAGTGTTAAGAAATGAGCTTTGTACCTTGTAGGGATTCATGACTCTCTGGTGTCATTTTGCCAAGTATTTAAAGTCTGTCCTGTGTCTTGTGAAAGCTTGTTCAATGCATGGCTGTAGAAGGGGAGTAGCAGATAAGAAATTCTATTTCAAATGGAAGTTGGTGGCTCAAAAATCGAGAAGAAAATTGCTAGAAAGGATTATCCTGGCCTTGGCACTGACTTTAAAGCAAAACTACCAAGGCTGGAATCCTTGTTTAAGAGCCATGTGTGTCAGAATTAGAAGCAAAACGTGTAGAATAGTTCCATTACCTGTTTCAATTTACAGATCAGAGCAGGTCTGATCTTGCAATGCTTGCAGTGGTATCCACATCACTGTTCTTTCTCAGATATAGCTACTATTTCCCCAATAATGGAGTTAACTGGCTAGAAGCTGCACTTAAAATTGGCAAGAAGAACCCCAGCAATGTCTATACAATGTATAACAAAAAGCTAGATCTAATCACATAAGCCTGATGATGGAGGAAGCTGGAAATCTCAGACAGCGCAGGCAGAATGCAGTCATCCTTGCTAACTTCTGCATGAGATAGGTATGCTTGAAAATATACATAGATTACTTTTCAAGAATAGGCTTCCCTGTGCTTATGCTTCTGATCTCTTGAGGAGATATAGTGGTTGTGGCATGTACTCTTCACCCATGCATTTTGGAGTACTGATGAGTCTTTTTTGTTACTCCACATTCATACCACTTTTCTGTCCTCAGGGAATAGTTGCACATATTGACCCAGACCCTGTGCATGTTGCCTGAGGGGCAAGGGTCACATCATTTAACACTGGCTGGCGTTACTGTTTTCCCAGATATCTGTGAAAATGGTAGAAACTCGTGACAATTTTTGATTGTTGTTTAGCAAAGTCGGAAGTAGCAGTACTAACACCAGAACTGTTGCTTTCTTGAATCAGGACAACGCCTATATCAGTTTAAACCTGCTTTTACATTCTGGCACTGACACGCTTTTACAAGAAAACTTCTATTCAGAAAAATAATTTAAACACCCTGTGCTGCTTCCTCCACCAGAAATTTTCTGCTGCTTTAAACTTCAGGGAAGTTGAGTTTTGCTTTGAGTTGCAACTTTCATTAGTCACTCTAAAGTTTATCCCAGAATGCAATATGTTTACATGCAAAATGCCATCATATTAGTTGTATCATTAGCTTTTGGGTTTTATTTCCTGACAGGTGTTTGACAACTAAGACTTAGGACTAGGAGAAAACTGTGTTATTGAGCAATCTTCATTTAAATATGGAGAAGAATGAAGGATTTTGATTTGAGGGGGAAGTAGAAGAGAGAAAGGGCAGAAAAGTGCAAGAATTGTGGAATTTGATTTTTTTTTTTTTAATATGAAAGTCTTTGTTTTCCTACAATTTCCAGATGGACTTTTGTACTTGTTTAGGGACTTGGGAATTAATTTGTGTCTTTGGAGAAAAGAATGTTTCTCATCCTGGAATATGAAGTGCTATTGAATGGTGAAATGGTGGGAGCAAGGAGAATTGTGAAATTAGATGTGAATTCAAGTGAATTGTTGAAACTAGATGAAGTTTACAGCTAATAATCAGGCTTCTCAACCCAGCTGTTTCTGGCTAGGTTTCACCTTCCTCTCTCTCATTCCCCTGCTGTGCCCCTGAATCTCAGTCTCCTTGGTGATTGTTTTCTGTTCCGTCTTCAGTTAATGTTACTGCTAATCAATACTGCCAATGGAATTTTATGTTCAGAAATTAGTGGACTTCAATATATGAATCTGCTTAATCTAATATTTTTCAGGATGAAGTTATGAGAAAGGTGTATGCCACTGGATAGAAATAAGAGATTAAAACCAGTCATTCTAGCATTATTAAGTCTCCAAATATATATTCTTTAGATCATGTTGTTCTTAAGGATATTGGCTTTCATTGTTTTCTAACAGAAGGGTGTCATAGCCTTCTTGTTTTTTTGTAAAGCATGAACAGACATTAACTCTGAGGGTGTGCAAGCAGCAGTTATTTTCTGTATTTCTGTAGTTTCATCTTTTTTCAATTCTAGGACTGGTTTTAGAATGTGCCTCAGATTTAAACACAGGGAGGTTATCATTCATGTAAGACAAGTCTTCTAAGATAATATATTGATTGGTGTACCTGAGAATTCTTAAGACAAAGATGGTTCCTACCCTCTTAAAAGGGTACAATTGTGTGTATTTTTTAATTCTTCAGTGTGTACCATACAACTAGATGCTGTTTTATCAAAGTAGAGAATTGGAGCATTTTAGAATGAGGTTCTTGTAAAGGTGGATGTTTTCTATTTTAATTTTTCAAATACTTTGTAGTATTTTCTTATCTTTCAGATCTCTTTAACATCAACTGCATGTATGAGAAACCTCTTCGTCTTTAGTGACTCTTCCAAGTTAGATGTCAGCAAGTTGGTGATTGGCTCTGCGTGGTGGCAGAGCTACAGGAAGGGGTGGAGTGGCTAAGGAGCATAGGGGAATCTGAGGAGGAGGTTGACTGGTGGACCACACTTTACCATCCCTGAGAGAAGCAAGCTAGCCACCTGAAACAAAAGAAATGAAGAATCCTGTACCCTCTAGCCACCAGGCAGATGAAGGAGACCTAGGAGACAGGGGAGACTGGAAGCAGGTTACTCCTTGGTGTAGATGGTGTATTACTCCCCAGCTTATGTCACCTTCCCATACGCCTCTACAACAGGTTTGAGGCCTTGGTACTTGAGGATCAGGAAGACAAGGAAGATGATGAGTTAGATTTGAGGAGGGTGACAAGGATCATAAGGGGCCTGGACCACCTCCCGTATGAAGACAGGCTGATAAAGTTGGGGCTGTTCATCCTGGAGAAGAGAAGGCTGCGTGGAGAGCTCATAGCAGCCTTCCAGTATCTGAAGGGGGCCTACAAGGATGCTGGGAAGGGACTCTTCATTAGGGACTGTAGTGATAGGACAAGGGGTAATGGGTTCAAACTTAAATAGGGGAAGTTTAGGTTAGATATAAGGAGGAAGTTCTTTACTATGAGGGTGGTGAGGCATTGGAATGGGTTGCCCAAGGAAGTTGTGAATGCTCCATCGCTGGCAGTGTTCAAGGACAGGTTGGGCAGAGCCTTGGGTGACATGGTTTAGTGTGAGGCGTCCCTGCCCATGGCAGGGGGTTGGAACTACATGATCTTAAGGTCCTTTCCAATCCTAACTATTCTGTAATTCTAGATAAGGGATCATCCAGGTCAGATAATGCCTTGTATCATGAACAGCTCTACTAGGAATAAAAGTAGAGTGGTTGTGATTAGTGAGTCCATGCTAAGGGGAGCAGAGGGCCCCATATATCGACCTGACCCAACTCACAGGGAAGTCTGCTCCCTCCCTGGGGCCAGCGTAAGGGATGTTATGGGAAAACTCTCTTCTCTGGTATGCCCAGGTGACTATTATATTTTACTAGTCTTCCAGGTGGGGAATGAGGAAATATCTTCAAGAAGCCTTAAGGACTTAAGGAGGACTTCAGGGCACTAGGGCAACTGGTTCAGGGTTCAGGAGCCCAAGTAGTCTTGTCCCTTGTGCCAGACGCAAACAGTGACAGTGGTAGCATCAGAAAAATCTTGCAAATTAATTCCTGGCTCTGGGACTTGTGTCAACATCAGAATTCTGTGGATTTTGATCATGGGTTGGTTTACACGGCACCGGGGCTGTGGGTGGCATATGGGGTATGCCTTTCCCAAAGGGGGAAAAGGATCCTAGCCCAGGCGGTAGCAGGGCTCACAGAGAGGGCTTTAAGCACTTAAAGGAGAAAGAAACAGGAGAATGCTTGAAGGAGTAAATGAATATATCTGCAGGTTAGTGTTCTTTAAATGTATGGAGTTTTATCCATGGCCAGGTGATGCTAACAACCTGGAGAGGGAAACTTGCACAGACTACTGCCATTTAGCTGAAGTCACCATAAGTGAACATTAAGGAGACCGCAGTTTCCACTGAATTATTGACACATGTTAGCTGGGTTACAAATGCAGCACTTTTATTTATGACATCAGTTTCTATTAGTTTTGATGAGTGATAAGCAGGGGCAGGTACAGCACCTGTCTGAATAGAAGGGTACTGCCATGTTGCTGGGCAAATTTGTAGGGGTGAAGGGATGAAGAGAAATGAAGAGAGGGAAGCAGCACTGAGGTAAAGCCATATTTCACAGGTATCTGAAGGTGGTATAGTGTGATACAGAGCAAATTTTTCACATGCCCTTTTTATTGTAAAGCTCTTTGGAATTTTCATAGGTGAGGTTCTTCCCTTTCTGTTCTAAGACTGAAAAATACTGGATTATACATCATTAATAAAAATTTCTGGGTCTTCAGTTAGTATAAGCAATTTCTCTAAATAGCTAATTTTGGAGCATGGTTTATTTTCCATGTTCAGTTTTGATTCTTCATGGAATAGGAATGCTTGCATAAAACAGCATTATAAACATTGGTTTATACTGGAAGTTTTCCGACATAGCAGTGCATTCAGAGAATCACAGAGTGGTTGAGGCTGGAAGGGTCCTCTGGAGGTTTTCTGGTCTCTCTCTATGCCCAAGCAGGCCCACTTCAAGTAGGTTCTGCAAGACTGTGTCCAGATGGACTTTGAATATCTACAAAGAAGGGGAGTGTACAAACTCTCTGGGCAACCTGCACCATTGATCAGTTGCTTTTACAGTAAAGTATTTTCTGATGTTCAGAGGGAGCCTCCTGTGTTTCAGTTTGTGCCTATTGTCGCTTTTCAATCACTGAACACCACTGAGAAGGATCTAGCTCCGTTTTCTGTATACCTTCCCTGCAAATACTTATTTTTGACATCCCTCACTAGTTTCAGCTCCAGGTAGGTTCTGGCTTTCCTGACTGCATTTCTGCATGCTCAGGCAACATCTCTATATTTCTCCCGTGTTACCTGTCCCTGCTTCTAGCTTTTTTTTTTTTTTTTTTTTTTTTCTTCTGTGTTTGAGTTTTGCCAGGATCTACTTATTCATCCATATAGGACTCCTGGCTTTTTTGCCTGACTTCCTGCTCACGGGGATGAAGGGTTCTTGAGATTAGAGGAAGCAATCCTTGAGTATCAACCAGCTTTCTTGGACCCCTCTTCCCTCCAGGGCCTTATCCCATGGGACTCTTTCAAGCAGATCCTTGAAGAGACCAGTCTGTTATCCTGAAGTCCAGGGCTCTGATCAGTTTTTCTTTTGCCCTGCTCTTTCCTCTCAGGATCCTGAATGCCACCATGGTCACTGCAATTTAAGGCTATCTTTGACCTTCAGATCCCTAAGGAACCCTTCCTTCTTCAAAAGAGTAAGATCCAGCACAGCATCTCATGTTGTTGGCACCCCTGTCACTTGAGTGAGGAATTTGTCATCAGTGCTCTGCAGTATAGCTTTGGATTGCTTATCCCTGCTTCTGTTGTCATTCCTGTAGGTACCAGGGTGGTTTAAGTCCCTGGTGAGAAACGGGGCTTGTGAGTGTGAGGTTGCTTCTACCTGTCTGTAGAGGGCCTCATCCACTTGTTCTTCAGGTGGCCTATAGTAGTTGTCACCCATACTGGTTTGCTCTTTAATAGTTACCCATAAGCTCATCATCCATGGCCAGGCTAAGCTCCTTGCTTCCTAGGTACTCTTTCGCATAAAGGCGTATTCTACCACCTTACTTTCCAACATGTCCTTCCTAAAGACCCTGTATACCTCCACTGTAGCACTGTAGTCATGCAAGCCATCCTATCATCTCAACAAAATCCTAACCATCAAACTGCACAAAAATATTTTAATTCTTTGTGTTTATTTGTGGGGAAAAAAACCCCCAGCCTCCACAAATGATGGAAGCAATTCAGATAAAAGCACTGTTTTTGCCAATGTAACTGTGACTACTGTGGCAGCTTCTGCTAGCCAAGTTACGTCAATCAACAGTCACTCTTCACACCATCAACCAACATAGCTGGGGTGTCAGAAATTCCCAAAGCAAGAAACTATTCCTGCCTAAAAGAGCTTATAAAATGCAGAAGTAAGAGCGTGCTCAACTGTTTGAATACTGATAGTTTGTACTTTTTTCTTTTCTACTTTTTTTAGATTGTACATTTAATCTCAATAATTTATCATGTGAGTAATCCTGGCTTATTTATACATGGTTTTGTTTGTTAAAATATCTTTGAAAAAAGTAAAATCTGTATTCCTGTGTTGCAATCCACTAGAAGCAGCAGCATGGGACAGTTCTGAAAAACAGTTCTCTTTAGTTCTGGGACACAACTGCTTTTCTCTGTCAGATTGCATTGTTTTGGTTTGTTTTAAATTGATGTGGCATTTTAAATACATTTTTATATTTGACTTGAAAGTGCTAAAATACAATTTTACAACAGTATATAACACCAATTTTTTGGACTAACCAAATGGACACCTTTAGCAGGATGGAGACAGATCTCATTCCACCTGCCATGTGATGGTAGTATATGAAGGTGAAATGCATCTAACATGTCAGGAGCTGAGTCATTCGTCACAGCAAGAAATCCAAGTTCCCTTGTGGTTTTGTGTCTTTTTCTTTGCTGGTATTCACCCTGCCTATCTTTGTGATACAACTTTTTTTGATCACCAAGAACGTGTCTTGTTTCGTCTATTTTTTCTCAGATACAGCTGTCATTTTTAGTACCTAGTGTCTTTGATTTATCAGAACAAAACAGGACGAAATGGAATTTCTGGTGAAGTTTTACTGGATTGAGCACTGGTATTCCAGCATGCCAGCAATAACATTATTAAGAGTGAAAAGCATTTTTCATGAGCTGCTTCTAAAGCTGAATTAAGTATTTCTAGTGAGAAATCACTCTAATTGTTCAGGTTGTCCCAGGTTTATTTTTGAATCCTCCCTGCTTTCAGACAAGGAGATTGTTAGATGATACCTAATAATGTTTTCAGTTGGATATTCCTGAGAAATGTTTACCTGACAGCCAAATGTCATGTTTTTTTGTGGGTTTTTTGCCAACTGGAACTCTTATCTGAGTTGACTGTGGTAACTGAGTGCAAATTCCCACTAGTAACCAAACCTGCTAAACTAGGCTGAACAATGGGAGGACATGAAACTTGGGCTCGTTGATGTTAACTAGCTTCAGTTCTTTTCTCTATCCAGTTCAAGTCCCTGATTTTTCAATGC
Organism: Loriculus beryllinus; assembly: GCA_039877255.1. Classification (NCBI taxonomy): domain Eukaryota; kingdom Metazoa; phylum Chordata; class Aves; order Psittaciformes; family Psittacidae; genus Loriculus; species Loriculus beryllinus. The sequence continues at coordinate 17,293 of JBCJKH010025519.1, read as the reverse complement.
CCTACTCAGAACTCCAGAGGGAATGTTTCTGCCAGGTTCACAGGGCTTCAAGCTGAGCCCTTAATGAGCTGAGCATTAAATACCGAAGTGAAGAACTTTGCCATTCTTTACTTTTGCTATGAGTTGTTTCACAGAAATCAGCACTGCTAATAGTAGAGTGAGATACTAAGCAATATAGATGAGGATCTATCAGAGTTCTGCTCTTTGAGACTGGGTCTCCATCCGTCAGTTACCAGTTTTTGCTCTGGCAGAATACTGACAAGCATACAGTGATGCTTCAGGATAGCATGGACTTCTCCATAGATTCCAGCATTGATTGGTGTTAGTAGTATTAGACACCCAAATGAGCATGAATGGAGCAGATAATGTTTCGTGATGAATCTTTGCAGAAGTCTTTCCTGTCAGCTGTGGCTAAAGGACTACAAAACACCCTAAAAAAGAAAATGAAATTCAGCAGGGCATGTAGTGGACAAATTTAAACAAATTACAGCTTTGTATCTAGCATCTTGACTGTGTTGGTATATGCCCCTTGGAAATGCAGTAATGGGAACTGCTAAGGAAAGCCACTTTATTCCCAGTAACAATATAAAAGCTTTTTTATGGTAGTATAGAAAAATATAAAACAAAAAAAGTCTTCACTGAAGAAAAGCAATAGGCATTTCTGTTGGAAAAATATTAGTGTTGAAAGTAAGCTAGGTCTACCAGGATCTCTCAATATGCAGTAATTCCTTTGCTGTTCTAATACTGCAGAACCTGTTTTGATGCATCACTAAAATGGGAATGAAAACACAGTATATAAAACTAAAGCGTCAGCCATCCAGCCATCATCCATTTTGGTACCAAGTTTTGCATCTTCTTTTCTCGCTTCCTTTCACTGAAACAATGGTTCTTTTATATCTTGACACTTTAGTATTTACAAAGTGTTTTTGAAAGAAGAAATGCATCAGAAAGGTGCTAAGTATTCTTGCTTTCATTTAGAACTAATTTTCATTCAAGATGTTCTTGTCATTGCTTATCCTTGGTGTGAAATCTGGAGGGGATGCTGCGATTTTAAGAATTTTGGGCTTACTTGTTTTGCTGGCAGACACAAAAACAGATATGTGGGGTTTTGCTTTAATTCTGTGGCTCACAAGTAGCTTTTTGATGCAGATGAGGACTTGTATTCTAGAAGCTGCTTTGCTAAGGGCTGGCGTAGAAGTGTATCAGAGATTACTTGTTTTACCTAGATTGGGATGTGCTCAGTGCATTTAATTCAACTCTCTAAGCATCACTGAATGGCCAAAGTGCTTTGTAGGGTTTTTTTCTTTCTTCTCTTTGCATATCTGTAGCTAACAGACTGAAGTTTTTGATTCTTAGATACTTATTTATTTAAAAATATTGAATATTCAAATGAGAGATTTTCTATCCAGACTTAGCACAGTTAATGCAAAATTTCTTGCCATTGTTAAATTACAGGTAGGAGGAAGAAGTTCTGCAGGAACCTAATAAAAACACTGACACATCTACCTGTTCCATGTTTTATATATAATAAAAAATAAGTGGATGCTCTGTGTCTATTAGGAAAAAATTCCTTTGAGGTGAAGGCAAGTATAGAATGTTACATAGTCAAAATTCACATCTTTAAGGTCATTAATTCTTCTGAATTTTTTTACAATAAGTGGTGATCTGCAGACAATTTCTAAGGTTCTTAGTTCTTGACTTAGTGGGAAATGCAGATTTTTGTGTTATTTTTCCATCTGCCTGAGCATCTGTAAAACATTCAGGAGCTCACAATCTGAAACCATTGATGTGAAATAAAATGTAAACTGATACAGGTCTAATTTCTGTAAATACAACTTGGGAAATTGTATTAGGCATATTGCAGAACCGTTAAGGCGTGCTCCAACTATATAGGAATGTAATGGCATTACGTCTGTTGCCTTGAATTTTGGAACAGGATTTGAATAAATGATCCTAAATAGTTCCAAGATCTGTTGTCTTTGGCTCTGAGTGGTATTCATTACCTCTAAAGTTTTGCCTTCAATTGTTGTCTTTATTCAAGTGCATACTTACTTCCTATAAGAAGTGATGGCTTACTTCACAGGGCACACGGAAGACTTAGATGGTATTATATCTCCATGCACCATTTCAGTACTGTGAGAAATTTCATGTCATAAGAAGCACATTTCCCTCTGTACAAATGTGAAATTGCGTTGTGAATGAAATCTCTTAATTACCACTCAGCTTTGCTAGTTTTTTACTTGAGTCAGCAGCTGTCTTCCTGAAAAGCACCATCATTTTGAAGCAGAAATTTAGTACTGAAGATTTTAATCCAATTTCATTCTTCCTCGTCATTAAGAGAATAGTGGTGTAGCAGTCAGGAAGAAAAGCGTTCTGCTTTTATAAACAGCACTCAACTTCTTGTATTAGTAAATTAGAACAGCATGTTCATGTTTATTCTTCCTCATTGACTCTCTCGCTTCTGGTTTTGCTTCTAGACTTTGGACTCCACCTTTTGCTTTGGAGCTTCATTTTTTTACAAACCAAGTTTTAGTGTACATTTTAAATCAGATGTGTGTATGTATCTCTGGGAAAAGGCTGTTGCCTTGAGACAAAAAGTTCTCAATTACTGACTCCAAAACCCAAGCTTATGGTAAGCTAGGTTGTGGGATTTTTGGTTTTTTATTTATGTATGAAAGTGTTCTTAGAAATTGAGGTGTGTGTTTAGTGAGATCTGTAATTTCAACAGAGGTGGGGAGTCGTGATGACCTGTGTAAGATTTGTGGTCTACTTGATGAAATCTTTTAATTGCACCAAGGGTTTTAAATTTTCACTTAAGGTTGCACAGAGCATCAATTTTATCTGGAGTCCGAGTTAAAATCCTAATCTGTGCTATAATGTAAATTGAGCCATTTTCCTTAACTGTAGTCTTTGAGTAACACTGTGCCATGTTTACACACTGTAGTCTGTAATGAATGTTCTGAATATCGACAGTGAAAATGGTGCTGTAATTTGGGAGTGATTACTCCCTTGTTGCATCACCAAATGTCTGGTGACTACTGTTTGCTATATTTGCCCTGTTTCCTCTTGTGTTTCAGCTATATTTCCCTGGTTTAGCCACTTGTTTTCCCTAATTTTACCCTTAGATTGTGTGAGTACCTTGGGAAAGGCGGTTTCTTCATTGCACCACTGTTAGCACAGCAAAACCATGGGTCTGTGGTGGTGCCTGGCAACCACAGTCCATAATGCCCAGTATAGTGCTCAGTAATGAAAGCATTACACAGTTGGACAAGACTGGTAGGACTCATTAAAAACACACTCTTATCCTAAGGTTATCGAATGTACCTTCAAAGTATACACTAGATTCTCTCTTAACAAGTGAGAGGGTTTTTCTGTTTGCCATTCATAACTACAGGGAGCTCTGGTCTTCATATACCACTGGTAATAATAGCTAAAATATTAAAACAAAGATGGAGGTACTAAGCAAAGAGGCAGGATTCAAAAAACGTTCTGTAATCCTCTGGGATAATGGCCTTAAGCCACATGTCCTTGGGATTTATGCACTCATTTTTATTATTTGTCCTTTTTGACTGAAAGCTTTGTCACAAAGAGATTTGATAATAGCCTGATCGGTATGATTGCAGTCTTTTGTATTCGTGTAATAAATAATTTTGCGTTATTTATGGGTTTAGTCATTCTTGCTGTATGTGTTTCATCTCTGATTTCACCTTCAGTAGCTTAGATGGAGCTAGATAAGGACCTTTTACTCACTTAGTCCTGTCCCATGGTGATACTACACAGAAATGCCTTCAGTTTTGTGCTTTGATGTATTGGAACACTAGTAAGATACATGCGCACCGTACCTGCAGTGTATATATTGTGTAATTGGCAAATGTGAATATAGGTTAGTAGAATTTGCAACTCTGTGTGTTTTGACAAGCATTGCAACCACTAAAGGCCCATATTAAGATAAAAATCTAAAGCAGAGAAAACTATAGGAAAAACAGAATTTATTTCTTTAACTTGCAAACTTTACTGCAGCCTCAGTTTTACAATAGTAATGTTGCAGCCATAGAATCTATAAAGAGTGGAAGTGAGTTTCATATCTTAGACAGCTAGCTTATTCCAAGAGTCATGCACTTGAGTAGCTGAAGAAAGCATTTGTGGAAAAAAGGTAACATGCTGGAGTAGGGAACTAAGAGGTTACGCTATTGCTGATTGGTTTTGCTGTTTTTGAGGTGGAAAATCTGTCTGAGATGAATTTTTCTGGAAAGGAATTTCTTCTGGAAAGAGACACAGCCTTTGCCTTGCTTTTTCTGTGACTGCACATCATCTCACTACATTAAAATGTTACCTTTGTTTTTTATCCATAACCTGGTAATGAAAAAAATTGCTCTAGAGATAGTCTTTTATGTCCTCTAAACTGAGTTAGCTTCCCTGCTGTGACTTCAATAATGCATCATTTCGTAAGTTCAGAGGATTTGATGCGTTTCAGGTGAATTTGTGAGTTGCTGTTAGATGGTTAAAAGGAAAATAGCTGTAATGGATTGGATGCAAAGCTGCTTCCCCGGCTTCTTTCTCATCCCACCCACTAACATGCAGAAGCATCTGCCTCTCATCTTCTCTTTGCCTGGTGCTATGTGTGAGTGCGTTTTGACAAACATTTTATGAACAGAGATCTATGAGGTGAAATAACAGTGGGGAGAAACACAAGTAGTTCTGACTTAGTAGATAACTACTTGCGCATAGAGGGTGATGCTTTAGCAAATAAAAAGATTTCTGTAGTAAAAGTTGCCACAGCAAATGAGCCTGTCTCCTCTAGCTCTGTTGAAATAGAGCATCTCTAAATTTATAAGTTACTTAGAATTAAAAGCATAAAAAAAGTTGGGGCTTTTGGCCTGTATTCTTCATAGAAGTTAGAAGATGCTTTTTCTTTCTGTAAGGTTTCTTGAATATATATTCTGTCTTCTGAGTTATCTGAATGCTGTATAAACGAAGAATTTTTTCAGTTAGGACACTTTCAAGATAATGATCATGTTGTGACAACACAAATGGCTTTGTTTTTAAAATTTCAGACATAGTATATTTACAGGTAGGAATTATGACTGAAATATTTTCCATATGTGGAGGAAATATTGATGTTGTGTGTTGATTTACAGTAACTTAGGGTAGTTTTCCAAGTATGCATGGTACAAGTATTGCTTCACTTACTGAGACACGTGTGTATGTGGTGTTTCCAAGATGGAAGGGTAAAATGAGTTTGAACCACTACATTTTATTTTGTTGTTTGAATTTGGTGTAGTGATTTTACCTGTTACTTTGCTGGTGTAAAGAGTATTTTAGATACTTTATGACTGAAGAGAATGAATTAATGTGCTCTGAAAACATGCCCAAATCTTTTGGAAGTAACACTATATAGCATAGACAAAACTTTAAATTATATTGCTAGTATCATGCAATTGAAGGATTGTTCTCATTTGAATTTGATCTTATAGCTCTCTGTGTCTGGTAAGGAACTTGCAAAAGGGAGAGACAGGCAGTACTGGGAGATTCTGGAATAATATCCGAGGCAGCTATAGCCAAAGTTGGGTGTTTAGTTTATACATGTCTTAATAGAAATATATTCCTGGCCTGACAAGGTTAACCAGTATGAATTCTTACAGGTTTCTTCTTTGTCCCCTTGGTTTGCCTATATCTGTCCAGATTTTCATACTTTCAGAAGTTTTTGGGAAGATTCTTTCTGCACCAGAACCCCTCAGTTCAGTTTCAATCACAGCAGGCAGTGGAGTTTCTAGCCAGTGGTCCAGTGGAACAAAAAGGGGTACAAATAGATCGCTGAGCTACTAAAAGGTCAAGCATTTCATATGATTAAGAGATCTGACTTTCAGGATTGAACAGCTTCATTTATAAATCTGTCCAACCCTATCATAACTTAGTAAAATGACTCTCTGTTGCTTCACTGGCGGGATTGCAAGGTTCTTTAGTATATGGGTTACTCTGGTAAGAAGAAACCTTGTCATCCTGCTGAAGCCTGGAGAGAACATTTTGTGGACTTCTCTAAAACAAACAAATAAACAAAAAAACACTCCATAGCTGAAGGTTTGCCGCATTAATGTGATTAAATGTTGGTTGGTTGAGGGGAAGAAGTTGGTAGGCTTCCTTACTAATTTGTGATTTTTGTCTTTTGAAAATGCACTTCTTTAGTCTTGTGTCCATGTAAGATGCTTTTTGTTTTTATAAGTTCATTTTGGTACGTTTTTTGCATTCAGTGTTATTCAAATTGATCCGCTTCTGTTTTTCTGCTTCTGCAGTTGTAATATTGAAGCTGACTGTTGTCCAGAGTATATTTTCTTTTGTGTTGTCTTTCCTTCAAAATGTTAGCCTGACAGTAAATTGTGTAGTGTTTTGTTTTTCCCCTAGGGGTAGTTGCAGAGATTAGCAGGACAATGAAACAGTAGGGGAAAGCATCTGGAAGGTAAGACTTTCCAGATGGATATCCTTTTGAGATATAATAATGGATGTGCTTGGTATTTTGTTTTGTTTTTCAAGAAAGTAGGGTGCAGGAATTTTGCTCTGCATTTCTTAATATTTTCGTTTGTGTCTTTTTCATAATGAGATGTTTGGTAATGCCAGAGGAATTACTCTGGTCGTCTGACCTGATGGAATCAGGCTGTAGAATTCCAGCAGCTATTCCTGGCTCCAGGAATTAAAAATCCATAAATAATGATTAAGCTGTATGTAGTGCTGAGATTTTCCATCTTCATTTTTGAAATTTTGAGTCATAAAGAAGGTGCCACATTTCACAGTTTGACCCATTGATTGTTTTATCTTGCATTGTCAGTTGTGTGTCCTGGTTTCTTTATGAGGTATTTCTGTAGGAAGCCAGTTGATCAGTATGGATTAAAAGCACAGACTATTCAGAAAATACAGTACACACGTGCCCAGCTGACCTTGAGAAAATATTTAAAGAGCATGAATCAAAGATTATGTGAGCTCAAAAGACTGGATACCTATACTGAGGTTAGTAGTAGCAAATCTGAAGTGGTATAAACAATCACAGTTTTTAAACATTTTGTTAATACCTCTCTGAATACAGTAGGTAAGTTGGAATAAAAAAAAGTTTTACATTTCTCAACAAAAGATAACTATATCCAGCAGATGGGAGCCAGCTAAACGTTCAAATTATCTTCTCTAGCAAGAATAAAAACCCATATGCTATTTGGAATTATTCTTTTCCCTCCTTCTAAAATTCCTTGTTGCTTTTGCTGGTCCAAGATTCCATATTACCAGTAAAAGTACAGCATTTTCTCACAAGATGATTTGTAATTGAAGGAAAAGAACAGGTTATGTTTCAATAAGAGTTCTTAAAATCACTCTATTGAAATTTAAACTAACCTGTCCTGTCTCTGGAAATAAGCAAATTCTTTTTCCCTGTAAGGCTAACCCATTTTGTCTCCAAGCCAAGTAGTAACCTGATATTTTTCTGAACAAAGTGAAAATCAATAACTGAACTTGGACAATCTGCTTCCATGATAACTGCAATCTACGGTTACAGCAGTAACAGTAGATTGCAGCATTAAGCTGCAATTCAGGTTCTTTTTGGATTATAACCTGTTATTATTTGGTTATAATAGATGATCCTTTATAATTTCAAATGAGTTTTCAGGGAAATTTTATGATAATTTGTCACTTCATCTGTATGTTTGCCTGAATGATCTTTATAGAAACATGAGGTAAGTAAGGGGAGAGGAGAAAGAAGGAAAACTACAGGACTGGCTAGATCACAAAGCATCTCAGACTGAAGTGTTGTTCTGTTTTTGGGGTAGGCATCTGACTAGAAACACCCCCAGCTGACATCTGTGGAGTATGTGATCAGCTTTCAGTTATGCCTGAAACTTGCTACTGAAGCATGAATCTCACCATCAATCTCAGAAGATTAGCACTCATCTGTTACCCTCCAGAGATTTAGTAGTAGATGAAACTGCACTAAGGCACATTTCTGTGCAGTTCTCTTCACTGATGCCATTGACTGCTTCTAACACTCTTAAAAACTTTAAAACATGGAAGATTACAAAAATTACAAATTCCTCCTTGAGTTTTTCATGGAGTGGTCTATTATGCAAGTCATCTCCCTGTCTGTCTTCCAAGCGTATGCGTGATTTTTTGTGGTATTTGGAAGTTGTCTTTAAACTAGCTGTGTGAATGTTTTCCCGGAATGGCTGTGGGTGATATTCTGTAATGGAGGTTTTCCTTCTAGTCCCCAAGCTGATCTTCTTCTTATCTAAACAGTTGCACTATTCATATTATAAAAATTTGTATTTAATGGTCTACATGTGAATGGAAAACATTGAGACAGTTTTGAATTTGGGTTTAAAACTTGAAAGGGCTGATGAAGGAAAAGTTTTGTTTCAGAAATGGAATAACTCTTGAAACCAAGCCAGAAATACTCTTTGGCATATCTTTTATCTTCATATATTGTGTGCTAGAGCCGTTCCATACATCGCTTCTGCCATGAAAGGTGGCATGCTAACTTACAGAACAAGGATTACTTTGCACCTTCTCTATTAAATTTGCAAACACAAATGAGGGGGTAGGGTAGAGATTAGATGCTTCAATCTTAAAAGAAGTTCAGATCCACAGTAGCTGTAAATTACTGCCCCCTTTTTTTTTTTTTCAGCATTTTTCTTCTTTTAACCTGATGCAGGCTTAAAAAGATTCACCAGACTTGTGAATTCAAGAACAGACTGCTGCATTAGCATGTTTGGTCATGTTTTGCTTTCTCTGCCAGGAATTGTTTTTCTATCTATTAATTGGAGCTGTCGCTGTGCATGCTGAAGTAACAGTGATTTTTACATGCTGAACCAGCATACCAGTTGGTAATTAGCCACAAGTTCAAAGTTCTGCTCTCTGTTATATTGGTTAAGGATCACAACCAAAGTACTGCCTTCATCTCATGGACTCTGTTTTCATTTCAAGTTGATATTAGAAGCAGGAGACAATTCTTTATTATATGTTCCCTTGCAAGTGGGTATTTATCCCAAGTTAATCAGCACCGTAACTTAAAGGAAGATGGTCTTCTGCAGTGACACCTGGTCTGGACATTATGTGTGTAAATACTCAGAGTGTTCCTGAGTTGGAACTTCTAAAGGTTTCTTGTAAAACATGATAAAAAGAATATGTTTAGTTAATTTTGCATTTTTCAGCTATTAATACCATTTTCATCAAGTTGATACATGGTGCTGTCAAATTGTAGGCTGATCCTGCTTGGATGTGGAATCCTGCAGTGTTACCCTCTTGGACAAGCTGTCTACTAATTTACTCAAAATACTGGGACTGGTGTGGGGGAAAAGCAACCGTTTGCACATGTAGTTATGGCTAGTGGAAATCTGAAGACAAAGCAAAGTGATTACTGACTTCCTACACTTCAGATTAGATTATTTTAAAATAATCAGGGCTATAGTACCCTTATGACCATTTTGGGATAGTTAAAAACTCAGATCAGTCCATCAAGTGTTAGTGCATGACCAAAATGTGATAGATGACAGCACCCTTAGAAACACTTGGCCACTACTGGTATAGAAGTGGAGACTTCTAAAAGAAATACTAAGATTTTATGAATTCAGTATGAATGAAATGCGCAGGTGTGTAAGCACCAGAAGAAACAGCTGTACGAAGCATGTCCTGTATTGATAATAAAGAACACCATTCCCAGGACAACATTCTCAATAGTAAAACTGAGGAATATGGTTTTCCAGGCCAAAAGACCTGCGCTTTGGTAAAGCCAGTGCACAGATGGCTTGTCAGCGGAAGACCTTCCATCCTAGCACAAGAAAGGTGGAAAAAGGCTTTGTCATACCATGTATGCCATTCCTCTTCCTGTTAGGTTACAAGGAAAGCAGACATACATTCCAAGTGAGGAAAAAAAAAACCAACCCTGATTGTACTACCAGAGTAGAAACTGGCCTGAGATTTTTGGAAAGTGAATTTAGCAGGAGTTTGAGGCTGAGAGCCACCTCATAACAGCAAATGATGCCTAAGTGATGTATAAGTCTGTCTGAAAGCTGACTTGTAAGTGAGCAGGAATTCTGGAGAGATGGTATGGGCTTGACAGCTATGATCTCGCCTCCTGTGTGCAGATTATTTGGGCATATGTATCTTGGTGCTTGTGAGAGTACTGGACTTAAACATGTAAATTAATGAAATCTATGAGAGAATGACTGCTAGTGAGTAAACTCAAATTATTTGGAGGCTTTTTAAAGCAATACCATGCTTTACGAACCATGAGTTCTTGTATTTTTCAGTAATTTCTATGTAAAGAAGATACGGCTTACCATTTTGCAAAATTTCCATCATTAGAATGGTTGTTTTGTACTGGTATATTAGTTAAAAGATGTTGTGATAGTTTCCAAGAAGGCAGCCTCTGAAAAATCTGGGGAACTTGTTGCTTTGTAAAACAAGTGCTACATCTGATAATACTGAATTGTTATCTTTCAGACACATGAACAACCTGCTTTTGTGGATACTATTATTGTCTTGGTATTTGCTTTGGAAGCATTTTCTGATTTCATTAGAAGCTTCTTTAAAAGCGTTAATTTCCTTTCCTTTTAGAGAAATTTAACTTGCTGTTTCCTCAATCTTGATCATTGTAATCAATCCAAGTATTTGTGAACTCTTGACCATCCATAATATCCAAGCCATAAAATATGGCAAAAGGCTTGCTGTGTTGAATCACTTTCATTTGTAAATTCTGTGTGTCACTTAATGTTTTTATCTAATCTTTGGACTTTTTTGTATTGCCACATGTAAACTGTCACATGTAAACATCCTTGAGGGGGTGGTACGTGTGTTTAATGAACTCTGTAAGAATGTTCCTGGAATTTTTGTGCCTTGCTTGGAAAAAGGGGTTTTGTTGTTGTTTTATTTTTTTTTTTTCTTTTTTTTTTTTGGCCTCTTGTGTCCATGGTTTCACATGTACAGCCCCTTTTCATGCATGTTGGGAAGCGTTATAAACGATGTGGATTTTAATGGCGTGCAGTAAAGGCAAAATCAGTGCAGTCTCCTTTGGATGCCTAACACAGCTGATTTCCATGAACTGAGGCTGTGTTTTATTTCTGGCTGTTGTTATTAGGTCTTTTTCTTTGAAGTTTCCATTGGCTGGAGGAAATCCGTTTGGGGTTTTTTTTTGGGTAGACCATGAACAGCTCAAGGATGATGAGTCACTGGTGGAACAGTGTTTGCCCAACTGGCAGTCCTGCCAGGACCATGAGGCAGCACCAGAGGTGGGTTTGGGAGATGCTCTGAGATGTTCCCTTGCACCTGCCTTTGAACTGACAGTAGGCAAGTCTCTTGCAGGCAGGAAGGCTGCTGTGTTCTGCCAAGCTGGAACAGAGATTTTGGAAAAATTGCTTCCATTTTCTGACCTAATTACAGTTAATTACGATAATTTTCCCTGGAAGTGATTGATGCAGGGATCAATGTGATGTGGCCATGTTCTCATCTGAGAGAAAAGGCTGACGTTTCCTAGCATGCTAGAGGTTGTATAAAAGGTTTCTGAGTGCTTGTTCTTTAGAAAATTTAACCAGAAAACTGGTATGTTCTTGAGAAAATTTAATCCTTTCAGAACGTGAGACCCACTGCTCTAGACCCTAAGTTTTTTTGCGAAATCTCTTCACACTTTCCGGTAGTTCCAGCATGAACTTTTTCAGAGTTTTTGGTTTATTCCTTCAAAAATATAAACACAAATGGTGGAAAAATACATATATAGTAATTGTACTTTCCTTTAAGCATTGTGAGAGAGGGCATCGATTGAGCCGTGAGCTAAATGCAGCTTCAGCATCTTTTTTCCATCACATTTCATGTTATGTGATAGTGATGCAGCTCCATCTTGCAGGAGAAAATGTATCTTCCTCAGCTTTGTATAGCAGCTTTCGTTGTCTCAAGATTTCCACGCAGGAAACACAGCTTGAGAGGTAATGTAGGTCCATGTTATTGAGCTCTGAGATTCCAGCACTGATAGTGGCTGATAGTCTGAGCCAGAATTGAGCTCCAGTGGTAGAAACTGCTTTTGAAAAAAACATACTGATGTCAAGCTATGAGACAGGAAAAATCAGCTAAGTGAAAGAGTGAAATCAGTATTGCAATTATTTGGAATAAATTCTCTGTTTTTTGATTTTGTTATTAATGTGTACTGAAATTTATGCAAAACAGCAAAAATGACAATCCCCTGTGCCCTAGAATGTTTGTCAAGTTTAGCATGGTGAAATTCTCATCTTTATTGGAACACTTTCGTGCCAATAAAGGAAAATTGATGAAACAATAACCATGGGTATTTAGGAATCTAGTAGTAATAGAGGTAGTGGGTCTTAACTGCTGAACTGTTAAGTTGCTCGAAGTTGCATCACAGAAAACGTGCAAGATCATAAATTAGAAACTAAGCACTCTAAGAAATGTCAGAATTAAGGCTGCCTATGCAGCTGTTAGTGAAACCTGTTGTGCAGACATTTCCTGGAGGAGATAGTAAGCAGATATTTCACCTCACAACGACTTGACAGCTTGAAACTTTAATGGAACACAGTGTTCTGAAGAACGTTTTGACACTTCAGAATCAACTTCTATGGTACTTCTCAATCAAAAACGTAATTTTCTATATTACAGGCTGAAGTGTTTCATTTTGGGCATTTGAATGGCAGTGACCCTATTTTGTGTCTTTTCTTAAAACATCCTGATACACCTGAAGGCTAGGCATGTTGATTGACCTCTTTGGTTAGATTGCATGTTGCGTGGTGCGACTTGGTCATACAAAATGCTTGTTGCTCAGTGATTTATGACTGGAGATGTACAAAGCTCAGCCAGTATCAATGAAATTACACAAATGACCTCCTTGTGCTAGCCTGTAAATTGCAGAGCATGCTGTAACAATCTGAACAAAATCGGTGTGCAGGGAGGCAGACAGCATAGAAACCCCCTCAGATTTGGGGATTTTGGCAAAGGTATAAATGAGTGGAAACAGGACCTTGTATTGAAGGTTGTGTGATACTTTCCAACCTAAGAATCACCACTTGTGCTCTCTATAACTAGATAAGGAAGCTTTTGTTGCTGTCTTCTGAAAAAAATAATGTATTTGTCAAGTTTTCTCCTCTTTGGCATTATTGTAAGCACTGCTTAGATACAGAACGCTGTTTAAATACAAAATCAGAATACTAGCTGGTCCTGACTGATCACTCCAGACCCAAGCCTTTCCATGGCTTTGGTATACTAGGAGAGTTCTTCTTTCTGCTAATTATACTGAGCTGTTTAAATGAACTGTAACAGTGTGCAGAATACATTACTAACACTAGGCAAGAGCTAAGTAAGCAGCTTGGTGATTCCTACATCTTTTTTTTTTTTTATTCTATCAGAGATACATAAAAGTTTTTCATAACTAAACTGAATTTTTTCTTTTCTTTGGTGATGGTGGTGGTAGGGTGAATGAGAAGAGAAGGAGCAGTGGAAGTGGTAAAATAAAAGTCAGTGTAGCTGTTTAGGGAGGGCTAAAGTTTGTGATCCTCTTGATCTGCAGGGCTGAACTTGAGAGCTGAGCTGGTTTGCACTATTAAATACGTTACAGCATTTTGAGTTAGCCTGGAAGATGCATGGGTGACAGTGCGAGCCCATTTAGAGAGGAAAAGTTGAGTCTGCTTGCTCCCTGTGTTCGTGCAGTACGCAAGTATGAATGGAAATACTTTTAAGTCCTACCTTGAAAATTCATTTTTCCATGCTAAATTTTGTTTGACTTTCTTTCAAGAAGTCTGGGATGATACCCACTACTGTAGAAATGTTTTTGAAGATTCTGTTCGTAGTCAAGACTGTAAAACTTTTCAGTGGGGAAATAAATGAGCCCAAGACATCTACAGTTTCTTAAGTTCTTGAAGTCTGCATGCCAGGGGTTTCTATCAGCCATGTCAGTATATAAGTGTATGATACCGAAAAGTTAGTTCTGTTGCCAGCATTTGTGCTTTTCCTATTTGTAAGAATCAGAAGGCATCGCATCGTCTTTTTCCCTAGGCAGTCTTAACAGAAGTTCTTTGCAGCTATTGACAGCCTTTCTCATAATGAAAGAATGCACCAAAAGGTTTTACCTTACTTCCTGGAGTAGGCAGGAATGCTTCTTAGATCTCCAGCAGACTATTAAAGAATTGGTGTCATCATTCCTGCCAGTTTGCCCGTTTTCTGGTGGGTGATAATTGTGTTTAGTGAATAATAAACACTTATGTGTGGATTTTCTTTTTTTCATTGCTCCTGACTTTCTCAATGGACAGCTGCCAACTTCATCTATCCTTAAAGTAAGCCAAGAGAATATGTGGGCTTTAAAATGAGTCTGTATGCAAGTGCTGTAAAAGCTCTTTTCCTTAGAATAAAAATGTGATGGTGATAAACATATCTTAAAGGATGACAAAATCGTTGTTGCCTGAAACCAAAACCCTGCCACACTGATGGTGTGAAAGTTAATCTGACTGACTGGGTTTCATTATCCACCTTCAGAGAGGACCAAAGGACAAGAAATGGACTTTTAAGATATTCAAAAAAAATAAATCTATCTTATGAATTTGCCTTAGATTAATAAATTTGTTTGCAACAGATGAGTAAGTCAACTTCATAATTTTAGTTAGACAAGCAAGTCAGTAGTAATGCTGATTCTGTTGTTCCTTAATGGCTTCCTGAATATAAATACAGAATTGATGTTCTTCAAAAAGGGAGAAAGAGATGACATATCACAGTTTTGTATCATATTTGAATATACTAACCGTGACCTGCATTTCTACTGTGTTTCCTGACAGCTGGTTTTCATGGCTTGAGTAGTACATGTACCTCTGTTCCCTTTATTGTCTCAAAAGTTCAATCCAATGTTTTTATCTTTGGTGGAATTTCAAAATCCCCTGGATCTGGGCTGTAGTGCCTCTGATATATTCCTTCTTAACAACTGGGTTGAGCTTAGTTCTTATACTTGGATTCTTTTCTTCAGATCTGTAGTGAATATGATGTCTTCTTAAACAGTTTTAAGCATAGAACAGAAGTAGAGGACAAAAAGTATTTTAAGAGTAAGTAGTTGTCTGCAAGCCTGTTTGTTGTTCCTAAGCATCATGTCTAGATAGATACAACATTATGAAGCTATATGTATCTTTATGTCAACCTGTTGAGACTCCTCAAAGCCAAGACTGTGTAGTCTTCTTTCTGCAAAGCCATTTTGAAATCACTGTACAAATGTTGATTGTTTTGTGCTCCCAGGTCTCTGCATGTCCTGCAGCATATGTTACGACTCCCTTATTGTTTATAATTGATTTGTCGAATAATTGGGGTTGGAAGGTACCTCTTGCTTGTGGTACAGGTTACATTAAGCCAGTCAGAAGAACACCTTTTTTTTTGCTAATTAACTGCTGAGTCAAGACTGGGTTAGACATGAGAAACATTTTACAGCAAAATCCCTGTAAACTTCTAAACCACATCTTAAAAAATGTTTTACTTTCCCTCAGTTGTATTTTATGGGCCTCTTTCTCTTCCCTTCCTTAATTTTCTCCCCTTTCAAGCGGTACTTTCTTGAGTGTTCTATTTCTGTGATGGATTATTCTGTTTGCAGCAATGGAAAGTCATGCTTTTGCTTAATGCCTTTTATTAAGTTGCAGGCAGCTGGAACCATGGCTGCCTTTCTCTGCCAATATTGATAAACAGGCGAAGGGGGTGTGAGAACCATTGTGGAAAATAAAAGAGAGAAGGGTGACAGGAGATATTGAACTCACATAACATCTTTTCTCATTACAGTGCGTTAGATACCTTTAGAAAATGTGTTTGGGAGAATTGCATTCAGTAGTGTTTGCAGGCAGTGTATAAATGTCTTTACGATTAAAGCCTTCCTCAACCTACAGTACTACAGGTTGAAGAAGATAACTAGTATCAAGGGAAGGGGTAGTACTGCCAGCTTCAGGGCACCTGGCAGCTTGTAGAGAAAGTGAAATTTGGTTGCTGTTGGGAAGTGAAAGTTACTTATAATGTCCTAAAGTGTGTGTGAGGAAGGTAACCTGATGTCTGTTTCACGGTGTACTTAGATTTCTCAGCTCTGCTGCCTTTTTTTTGAGCACTAAAAATTGCTTGTGCTTTAGAGGAGAGCAAGCAAGATATTTTAGTATTTCAATTACTAGACAAAGCAAAGTTGCTAGTATGCATAGTAAAGAAAGTGCTTCCACAGAAGCCTAAAAGGAAAAATAAGAAACTTGGCTCCTCATCTGTGTGACTGAAATGATGTTTATCAGTAAAGTAGTTTTAATAGATTCAGTATCTGGTCAGCTAAGCTGAAGGGAAAAGCATTGCCTGTGTACATAGCACTCTGTGAAGCTTTATAATAAAGTGAACAGGAGAAGAAATAATTGCTAATCTTGAAGCAGTATGTGACATCTAAAGGGAGGATTTAACTGGTGCTGTATGATTCATGACAGTGGCAAGGGGTGGGAAACTAAGGAAACAGTTGTGGGAAGCTTCCTGATTTTATAATGGATTCTTAAAGTAGCGTTCAGGTTGTTATAACAAGAAAAAGAAGAAGAAAAAAAGAAAAAGAGTGTATTTTCCACTGCTGGGGATGCTGTGCAACCTCCCTTCTCTCTGGGGCCAGGAGACATGAAATATTGATGCAGTGGGAGATATTTCTGTAACACCTTTGACAGAGTACTGTGGGGTAGGTTCTTTCATCCCTTTTATGTCTGATGTGAGTTCTGAAGTTCTATCCTTCAGCCAGCCAAGTTGAGTTCCCTTAGGAAGTGGAAACTTCATCAAGTGCTGGTGGCCATTCTGTTATATACTCTAATTCAGGAGAAAAAAAGGGAGCTGAAGCTTTGTGAAAGTTTAGGCCTGTATTTGATTTGAAAAGGCAAAGCTAGGCTGCTTCAATAAGCAAAAAATTCCCTTGCACCTCTCTCTGTTGTCTCGGGGTCCTTTCTAGTTTCAGGTAGTGAGTGTCTTACAGCGGGGCTTCGAGTATCTTTGCAGCTTTATGATGTATGTAGATCTGTATGTAAACGAAAGTTTAAAATTTGCAGAAGGCAATAAATCTTGTGTCCATTTGCCTTGCAAAATTTCTTATCCACAGTTGGTGAGTGGGAGAGCGTATTCGTTACTGGCAGAGCCTGTCAAATCTATAATTCACAATTGTTTTTAAAAAATATATTATAATACAACTTTCTAGAATGTTTCCTAGTGCTGAAAGTTTGAAAACAAATGTATTTAGTTCAGACTAGAGATTTTTGCTAAGGTTTGTTTTCCTGTCTGGGAGCTTGGAGGGATATAGCAG
>JBCJKH010025517.1:15913-35117 GCA_039877255.1 Loriculus beryllinus | reverse complement strand
CTAACTGACAGGTAGAAGGACAGGATAAGTGCTTTGTTTGTGGTGTTAACAAACCCATTAAGCTGATATAAACATCTACTAAGGAGTACCCTGGACTAGCAGATGTCCAGGACGACATCTTAAACTAACTGATAAGTAGGAGGACAGGATTATTGCTATGTCTGTAATGTTAATTAAGCTGCTGCTTCAAAGACTGCCAGAAGTTATGAAGATTGTTGGAAGAAGTAAACAACTCAAAGGCCCTCACCACATTTCTGTGTGCATGCGGGAAGCCTTCTGGAAAATGATGTAATTCATGTGTAGCCTTATGAATATGTATGTATACCCAGGGACTATATAAGGATGGCCTGTGTAGCAAAATGGTGATACACGTTAGGAGGAGCTATCCCCTGTGTCTCCCAGCACTGCAATAAAGAATACCTGCTTGTCAGCTTGAAAATTTTGTTGGCGAATTTGTTCCTGGAGTTTTCTCCGAATCA
Source organism: Loriculus beryllinus (assembly GCA_039877255.1). Classification (NCBI taxonomy): domain Eukaryota; kingdom Metazoa; phylum Chordata; class Aves; order Psittaciformes; family Psittacidae; genus Loriculus; species Loriculus beryllinus. The sequence goes on along the minus strand of JBCJKH010025517.1, from coordinate 34,638 downwards.
ACAGGCAGGACACATTGGTCCTCTTCCGGGAATGCTCATGCCGGAGCTGCAAAACCAAATCAATGCTCTTCAAAAGTCAGTGACCACATATTTAGTCTCCACCCTATAGAAAGACATTCAGGGTTCAATAGGGTGTGGGAATATAATCCAGCGAGGGCAGAGTATTCACACATCAGCAGAACGGGCTGCTAGCAAGTTCTACGGCACATGCAGGAATAGTAACTTGCAGAATCTTGTAACACAACCAAATTTGGCAGGATTTTTGCAGGGATGGCTAAACCCACCTCTTTGACTCCGGGAATATTTCCTTGCTAAACCTCAAAGTTCTGTGCCAAACCCCTAAGGTACTGACTACTCCTTTTTTTTTATTTTTTCCCCAGTAATGTTAACACTGGCATAACTACCTACATTTTCCCAGCTGAAACAGTTCTCCCTGTTTAGCCTGAATGTGTAGAAGAAGTTAGCCTGAACCTAAACAAGTTTTGGTTAAAGGAATTTAAAGATTAAGACATTCTTTTGTGACTGAAGGAGTTGTGGGGGGTGGGGGTTGCCCTGGGAATGTGTTCATTATCTTAAATATAACTCCTGGGCCTCACTCCTGCCCAAAAATGAAATCTGAAATGTGCTGAGGTAGGTATATGAAAGGCTGTAATTTTAAAAATCATTTGTACTGAAGTTTTCACAAAGAAGAGGGCTCACTGCAACACTCAAGGTTGAGCACTCAACACTCAAGTATTTGACCTCAGTTCTGTGAGAACTGGGCAGGGACATCTACTGACTCCCTTACTCCTCCTTGGCCTAGGTGCCATTAACTGGGCTTCCCCACATGGTTAAGTTTCCAGAAGGAGCTGCCTTTGGAGTTCCCTATTCTCAATAAGGTTAAACAAACCTCATTGTGATCCCTAAGCAGACACACTGTCACAGACTCCTGAGCACACGTTAAATAAGCCCTCTTGTGGTTTTATTTTTCTAAAGGTAAATTGTCTGAGTTTTGGAGAACATGGTGTTTGTGCCTGGGTGGCAGGCAATGATGGAGATGCTTCATCAGACCTGAGACCAAGCACTACAGTAGAGCAAAAACATTAGGAGTCGGAGAGAAAATAGCTGGGAGGAGGGACGCACTCCTTTGCTCCATTTCCAATCTCTCTGCAAATTTCTGCAGAGGGGGAAGAGAAAACTCCATTTATATCTCTTCACCTCCTGTAGCTGGCCAGGACATGTTATGCTGTGACTGAGATGGGACCTACTGAGATGGAACCTGCTCAGTTCCTGTGATGGAGCAGATCACTTGCGGTGGAGCCGACCATGCAGTCAGTGCTCAGTATTACCAGCCGCGTTTTCCTTTCAGCTCGCATCAGATGCTGCTCGGTTCCCTTAATTCTTTGGGTTAGTTCCCGTTTTCATTCTCTCTCCCTTTGTCTTGCTGATGATGCTGGCTGCATCTCAGCCCGGCTGAATCCGGGCTGTGCTGAGCACAATGCCATCTCAGCCACGGATTTGGGGGCCATCCCTAGTCACCACGGTTTTAAACATGTTTGCTTCAAAAGGGGACAGGAAAGCCTTTCCTATTGTAAGACACAACCTTGGGAGGTGAAAAAAGGATCGGGAGATTCTGGTGTTTGACTCTTTTTTTAGGGGATCGAAGAAATATCAGTTAAATAAAAAAAAAAATAAAAATAAAAATAAAGGCAAAAAACAAACAAACCAAAAAACACCCAGTGTTCACACACTCTTCCCCTTTGTCGCCGCCCTCCCTCCTTACCCCCCCACCCCCCCCCCGCCCCCCAAGCCTCCAAAGTCTGCACTTTGCTCTAAAGGTTTTTGTTTAGTCGGATGCTCAGGGAATGGCTGCTTTTCACACCAATACGAATGCAAACATCGCTTAAACAAGAAACTGTCTTTTATTAGTTTACTGTGATCATCCTGGATTAAAAAAAAAAAAACAAAAAAAAAAAAACAAACAAAAAAAAAAACCTCACACAAAACAGCAGCCATCCAAGACACCAAGAACAGGAACAAAACCCCAATTGATTGGTAACCAATTTTCCCATCTCTGTTTATTCACCAACCAGCCACAGGCCGAAAATAAGTCAGCAAGGGTTAGGTTGCTTTTTTTCTAGGATGGGACAAAGAAAAATTCTGTTTCCTCTTTTTGTTGGAGCTCTTGAGGCATTTGTGAGGGGATACAAGGAATTTCCCTCTGCTGCTGAATCACATCATCACCAAATACTGCCCTTATGTGTGTCCTACACCATAAATGGCAGCTAATTCAAATCCACAAGCCCAGACACACCTGTGAGATGACCACATGGAATTTGTTGGCATCCACTGGCCTCCCAGTCCAACGAGCTAAGGTCTGGCTCCAAGACCTGGCCTCTAGGTTTGGCTCCAAGACCTGGCCTCTGGGTCTGGCTCTTGCTGAATGCTCTCAGGCCACTAGGGCAAGTGACTTCTTTGGCTCACTTTCCTCTGTCGTTCTTGGTGGTGTATCTTGCTAGAGCAAATCTGCAAAAGCAATGCACTGCAGAGGACAGTTAATGTATATATACAGTGCCTTCTACTATGCCATCCTAACCCCGAGTTTTTCTCCAGGCTGTACTGTAATAATAGTAAAATACAGATATTAGCCAAACCTTGATACCAAAAGCAACTTAAAGATGCTAAAACAACTTCTAGGAGACCGAAGTAAAAGGAAAGTAAAAGTTATGCATTTTCCTTAACAGCCACAGCAACAACATCAAACCCATCAGTGAGTAGGAGATTTAACAGCCAGGGTGTTCTCTCATTCAGTAAGCAGTATATGCATTAATCGGGAAGCTCAGTATGGAGTTCCCTGAGTTGGGGCAGTGAGAATCCAAAAGAGAGGAAGTTCAGCAGCTGAGCTTTCTCCAGTTACCTCAGTTTAAAACTGTAGCAGTGCCTTACTCCATGCAGGTCAGATTTATATTCCATTGAGACCAGGGTTTATGCAGGGCTGCAAGCTATATATTCCTGCCAATGTTTTGATAGGCTTGCCACTGCTAAGTGACAGTGCCCACAGAATACTTCTGTCTGCCATTTCATGCATCATTAAATATAACCTGACTTCACAAGGCACAATTAAAGTATGGTATGAATCTTGAGTACTGGACATCCAGCTTTATATTTCAACATGTGCATGTGTCCAGGTATATTCTGATTTCCAAAATAAATGGAGAGCAAGAAAGTGCAAATGTTTAACATCCGTTTTCTTGCCAACCCTGCCTCTCTGTAAGGAAGGTGATGCACAACTACGATTACACAGGTTTTCACTTTTTCCATATGAAAATCACAGAAGTCTCAGTATAACAGAAAGCTGAGAAGGGTAGGCAGAAACAGTAAAATCAGTAAGTAGATACCATGAGAAAGCAAGACCTTTTCTATGCTGCCTCTGTAATCTAGCTGGAACATCTGCTACCCAAGTTGACATCAGCAGTCCGACTAAAAAGAAATGCCTCTTGGCCCTTACAATTTCTGATGAATTGCAGTAAGTGCTGTCAGTTCAAATTAAGCAATACTCTTTTCACACTGCATCCTTCCTGCTGTCCGACTTTTTGCACTTCTGTGTGCAACTGCATCTTACCGTGGCAGTGCCTGGTACCGCCCTGCTCTGGGGATAGTTTGAGGAAGCAGCATGGCCAAGTCAGCAAAGCACTGGATGAAGGCTCAGACTTGCCCAGCTCTGCAGCTCTCTGGAATCAATCCCTTCATTCCCTGTTTCATTCCAACTTTACATTTAGACAGAGAGACTGCTAGCCATGCAGAACAGAACCTTGGTGCTTGTGCAGCCCACAGCAAACAGGTTTCCAGGCTTAGCTAAGGACATGTTCTCAAATGAATAGCAGCAGCACAGAAGTAAGTGGAGAATGCAAAAGTTCTGCTACACTGTATATTTAATAGCGTTCCATGGACAGATGCTTCAACTTTCTAGCAGACCATTTTTGTGCTTATTTGAAATGGCAACAAGGAACATTCAAAAGGTACAAATAGATGCAATACTATAGCAAGGATTTTTGGAGGGGATTAAAAGATCTCAGACTGTCAAGATGTACAATTTATCATTTTGGAAACTGGAATAGACAAAACCTATACACTACATCTCTGACCCCTGTGGCTTGCCCTCCCAATTCTTAAGGTCAGTATCTATGACCAAACACTGTTCATTTCCTCTCAACTGTTAAAAGAAATCACTGGACTGTTGAGCATAAGAGATTGGATCACAGCAGGTACAAATCTTCCCTCATAACACAGTGGGAATCATCTTTTACACCATGCCAGACTCCTAAGGACTACCAAATCAATGTTCCATTTCATCTCAACTCAGTGGATACCAATTTTCAAAAGCTCTGTGCACAATGTTTTACAACAGCTACTTTAGGAAGATGAGTGTGGGTCAGAAAAACCCTTTTGCTTCAGTGTGGGTTAGATAAAAGTCTTCTATCTCTCCTGATTTTAGACACTGTCATCCTTTTCCAGATGCTCCAGTAACGTTTTAGGGCTTTACCTGTTGGATAAAATGAGATCTATTTTGCACAGCTTAAACTTTCTTGAGCCAAACTCCTATGTTCACCTGGGAGATGCTGCTCATTCAAATGCTCTGCCTTATGTAGCCATTGACTTCTGCTGCAATTATGCCTTAGGTCCATCTGGTGATGGGAATTTCTTCACAATACATGTACTTCTTATGGGCCACTAACACATCTCATGGGAAGAATTCCTTGCTAGAGCATGCTTTACTTCTTTGTCAAGACACACGAGTTTACTGCAGAACAGTCCTTCATGGAGTATCAAAAGGAGGTTACCTTCTCTCACAAGTACAAAACAAGTGTCTCAGAAGGAGATGTCTTTTCTCACAATTTACTCACAAAGCCTAGGACACAGCTGCTTTTAGAAAAATGAATAATGGTCACAGTACAGATTTAGGTCCCCCAAAGTGTCCTGAGGATTATATACGCTATCCATTTTGATAGAGTCTAGCGTGATATGATGGGAAACACCACTGGAGTTCACAGCCACAGTAAGCCCACAGAACATCCAAGCAAGTTTCCAGGCTAAACAAGGAACCCTAATATCTCATCTACCTAATTTGTGTTTCTTTTTCCCTTGCATTCCTTCTTTGGTTCCCAGCGCATTAATTTATCTCATCCACAGACCTGAAGAAGCTCTAAATACTGTCTTCTCTGCCTGCTTCCCCTCAGGTAGAGTGTTGCCTTACTCCTCAAGACTTCAAAAGCATGCCCAGTCAAGTAAAGAAGTGCAACTTGTACTTGCTGAGACATGCACATCCAACCACACCCTTTCAAACCACGTGAAAGGAGTGTCTCAGAGCAGGTTTTCCCACTGAGAAATGTGATCTTCCACATGTTGACCTCTGGCATGGAAATTAAGAAGGAGCCTGTCTCAGTAGACCATGCAAGTTTTGTGAGAAATCCTGTTCCTGCTACTGCTGGAAAAAATCCTCTCCTTCTCTTTTCCTTCAACCCTTTTTTCCAATTTGAATAAACACATCTCATTTGGCATGTCTATTACATTTACAGACGCTCTGCTCCACAAGAAAGAGTGATGCAGTGAAAGATTTCTGCTGTTTCTTTCCAGAACTTCATGGTGCTAAAACCAGTAACACACATTTGCCATGGAACACAGAACAGCTCAAACTGGCCATGCAATAGGGAAAAACCTCACTAACAGCAAAATGGAGACTGAAGAGTCATGGGCTTCCAATATCATAGTAGCATAGAGTATTAAAACAGCTAGCTCAGATCCTGAAAGCCATAAAGCGTAAGTAGCATAATGATTCATATACACTAACTTAAGCCTTCTACTGTGCAGTTAGTAAGTTCAAGTATTGCCATGGAGTTTCACTGAAGACTTAACACTAAGAGGAAGAATGCCAAAACTCAATAGACTTCGTAATGTTTAGTATAAGGACATCCAACCAAGATCTTTCTGTGATCATTATTCCAGAATTGGTTGAAGGAGTAGGCAAGAAGTGTTTGTTAAGGCAAAGGAGGTCTGGATTTTAATCTTTCCTCTGATTTTTGCATAGCTTTGGCACTTACTAACAACTTTGTCCTAGTGCTTCTTGCTGAACAAGGAGGTAGGTGTTACATACAGTAAGCCTATGTCAGTAATGCTAAGTACTTGTGATCCTGAGCAGATGGAGAAATGCAGCTGAGTGACATCATATGCATTTTATCCATTTTTCCTTTCTTCTTCTCTCCTAGTCTCCACTACTGAAATAAAGATAGCTAAATCCTCTTGAGTCCTTTCCTATTTAGGGCCAATACCCAATTGTTTCTCTAACATTTTCCAGTGCTTTATCAACTCAGACTTACATTACTCATAACAAAGCTTTCATCCCTTTCTTTGTGAGATAATTCAACAGTCTCCTAAACAAGAGGACAGCGATACATAGGTCCTAAAATTGAGCTAGAGAAGCTGTATTATGATTCCTCTGAAGACATCCTGTGAACAAACCTGGCTCCACAAATTTTCTCTTTGCATTTTCAACTACCACCACCAGATAATTATCAAACTTATGTAGTATAGCCAAGTTCTTCTTTAGCTGGTCCGTTTTTTCTCACTGTCTTGTTTCAATGTAAATGTGACTCCTAGTTAAAATCAGAAGCTGAGAGTTCAGAGTGTTGTCACTAGGTACTTTTAAGTGTTATTCCAAAGCCACTGAAGTGACCAAGCATTTCAGTTTATTCCAAAGTATTTCAATTTATTCCAGATGCTTCCTGTTCTTTGTAGAAAGCTGCTAAGGCAGATTTGAGACATTTTTCTAACCACTCCAAGTTACTCTCATCTTTTCTTTTAGCTTCCTGTCTAAATCTTTCTCATTCAATAGAGCCTTTCCTCTGGAAGTGTAAAGCATGCTGCATCAGACATTACTTTTTTTTTAAGATGACTGGCACTTGTTAGATCAGAAATCCAACAAACCCAGGTAGAGAGAAATCCTAGGTGTATAATAAATGGTCCTTGTTTAAGACAAGATTGTAGGTATGAGCAAAGGCTTCTACAGAGCTGAAGTTGCAATGTTGTTTAGTTTACCAGTGACCACACGTATTTTGGAAGCCTTCAGTGGCACATACATGAAGGCCCAAGTCCTAAGAGTCCAAACTCTATTGTAAAACAGGTCAAGTCATGAAGAATACAATCTTCTTGAAGGTCTCTCAGTTAGATACCACTGGGAATTTGGCATGCCTACACAGAAACAATAAAAAGCAAATTCATCCTTGTCAATATTTGAACTGCAACTCTGTCATATATGAAGCTTGAGCTAGTTGAGACTTATGTGGTTAAGCAGTAGTGTGCAATACATGTTAATGCTTTACAATATGGGGGCTCCAATCAATATAATAGGAAGAAGGTAGCAACTAGAAAGAAAAATCAGCAGAGAATTTTGACAGAATAGCATCTCTCTAGTGTCTTATTACTGAAAGAAATTGTCTCAAACAGATAAATATGGGCTTGTGTCATTCCTTGTCTTGAGAAATTTATATTCAGTGCTATCACATGAATCTGTAACACAAAATGCTTATTAGGTAGAATTTACTGAACTGCTTTGCTAAATACAGAAGACAATTACCCAGACTGTTGACTCTGAATCATTTCCATTGCCTTAAAAACAAAACCAAAAAAAACCCTGAAAACTTAGTATCTTATTGTTTCCCCCTATTTCTGAAATACCTTTCTTCTTTAAATTGGGCCATTGCTGGGAAATGTAGAGATGTGCAAGAAATGCACAGAGCAAGAAATGGTGCAGTGCAAGCATCCATTTTGCCCTCTCTTTAAAGCACACTACTTATTAAAGATAGAAAACACATCTATCTATTCTGTAAACTTTTTGTTTAACTCCAGATCATCAGTATTTCATCCAGTTCAATCACAGATTCAGGAATTAGCTCATCTACAAGAGAGAAGAATAAAAATCTGCAGATGAAGGGAAAAAAAAGAAAAAGGGAGGGTAATGTTAGATATGAAACAGAGTATCCCTCAGGCTATTATGTTACCTGCTTATGTTTTCATTAACATTCAATATTTCTTTTAACTTCCAACCTGTATGTCCTGTATTTTAATGCATCAAAATATACTGCCATATTGAGGATTATTTGAGCAATCCCAGTAAGTAGGTCAGCCAGTAATTTACTCTTGGTTTATTAGAGGGTACTAAAGGAAAAGAGCAACACCGTTATTTGTTAAATGAACAGCTGAACCTAATTGTTAGGGGATAAAAAGCCATTAGTTGAGAAAGTGTTTTATTAAGATTTCTAAGGTAAAGTATGGCAAAATCCTTGTTTGCCACACAAATCTGTGTAGTGTGCAAACACAATTAGAGCAGTGTCTTTCATCAGGAAGAACAATGAGAGAAGAGCTCTGTATGACTCAAGGGACCAAAATGGAGGATGCATTTGGTCTTATGCAGTCTGATTAGACTAGGTTTTTTCCAACTGTGTGAACAGTCCAGAAGCTGCCGTGGAGAGAAAGTAAGGGTTCCCAGTCAGATTTCTTTATAACCACAAGCAGGAATCATTTGACATATATAAAAACAAAAATTATGAAGCTGTCCTTGTGAAACTAGAATAGCTTCTTGGCACCAGAGCTCAGATATTTGTTTGTGAACTAATCTCCAATTTCCCAGTGTTCCCACTGAAAATTCTCCCCAGTATTGTAATGCATAAAAAAAAAAAAAATAAAAATGAAGAGAAGGTATTGATTTTGATGCTTGGCTGTAGGTAAATACATAAGGCTAGCATAAAGCTTTTAAAAGACATTAACTGAATGGCATAGAAGGGGTGAAAAGGGCAAAGATTCTGTCTGGTCTTAATGCTGTCAGATCAAAGTCCTAACTATTACTTATCCTTCCTTCTGAAAGCAATAGCAGCAGCTCCTCCATGTAAATTGGCCGTGGTGAGGGATTTTCCTGAGTTTACATAAAGATGTAGGTAATGTCCTGTCTGTCCATCATCCACATCTAAAAAACTGTCACAGTCACCCAGAATGGGCAATTGTGTGTGTTCACACTCAGCACTCATAAAGGAGCTAAATGGTGTTATTTCTGCCTCAGTTATTTTACAACAGTGCAACTGTGCCTGGGCTGTAGTAGTTAACAAACTTTTGCTCGTGCTGGCCTCAAGAGCTTCCTTGAATGGTAGCTCTCAATTACAGTCAGTCTTTTCCTTTACTTAGAAATTCTGCTTCTTAAGAACAGGTTATACTCATGAACTTACCTTTATTTGGCCTTCCTCAGTGCAGGAGACTGATTTCAAAAGTTCAGCTTCCCTTCCCTTTTCCCTCACACAGAATTTTTTTTTCATGACTTCTGAAGCAAAAACATCATTAAATTTCCAAATCAGTGCTAAGGGGTTTTATGGAGGCTTAACTTTCCAAAAGAAAATAAAAATATACAATTTTTTTTTTTTTTTGCATTTATAAAAATGTAGAGGGCAAGTAAGGTGGTCATGTTGCTCTGCTATAGAAAATAGAAGAAATGGGAATTCAGAAGGTCAATATTGGGACAGTTCCTGGTCTCTATTTAGTTCTCAGTTATCTAAGTTCATAGCTTCTGGTGGATAACAGGATGTTCCTATTAAATATTGGTGAATATTAAGCAGTGACGGATTACATTTTCAATACATATTACAAGGACCGCAGAAGGCAGAATGTCCAAGCCCCCGCTGTTCAAAGCATTAGGAAACTTTGGACAGATATATGCAGAGAGCCATCCCCATTTTTAAGGATTCAGGAAAGCAAGTATAGACTCAAAACATTAACTGAAAGTCAATAATAGGGCTGTACCAACCTGATGGAGGAAACACACTGCATCAGAAATTATTTTAAGAAAAGTCCTAGATCATTCTCTGGCCTCATCTGTTAGGCCAGATACCTCAAACAGTCTTGTAAGCAGCAATATCAGTCTTCTTCAGGTAACCAAGAATCAACCCATTTAGGACACCATGCATCATATTCCATCTGACAATCCAAAAGCCAGCAGAGATTGCCCAGCACAAAGAATTGTTTTCTAAGGAAAGTGCTCTGCAGTCAGTGGGCAATCATATCAGTTGAAGTTCATGGCTAGCCCTAAGGCACAGCCGTGAAGAACACGAAGTTTGTGTGACATCCCTCAGGTGGCACAAGCACAGAGGGATGCTTCATCATTTTCTCCAAATTCCTAACCTAATTTCACTGCTGACAGTTGTGCTGTGGCCACTTTATCTGTGTCAAGGAGCTTTTGCCAGCAGGGTACTTCATAACTGACCAAATCAAAACAAGAAATATGGCTGCCTTCAGCGTGTTAGAGACGGCATGACCTGTACAGCCTCGTTATTTCAGTATAACAGTACTAAGGCTCCAGTACTGAGGAGGGCCTGACAGAAAAACTTACAATTCTCAATTCACTTTGAGATAGTAGAGGAAGATGATGGAGTCAAAAGAGGTAAACAAAGCTTACCAGAATCTTTTGCCAAAAAGTAAAGAATAAGGTTATTAAAGAACATGTATGTCCCCACCATGATGTCTAAGCATATCAGTACTTCTATGGTCAAGAGAATCAGAGAAGGGTGACTCAAAATGATCAGTGCTGACAACAGGCAGCCACAAACCTAATGCAGTCACTTAGTTTTGTATGGGGTACGCGACCTGTCCAGGCTCCAGAGAGTCAGAGGGTGTCAGGAATCATGAGGGATGAATCACCTTTCCTCACAATTCTCTCCTAAAACAGGATTAAGAGTAGAATCATAAATGAGACTGCAAACTGCAGGAGAGCAAACAAGGATCCAGTAATCCCTTGTTTGAAAACAAGCTTGACTCTGTGCTGCCCCAGAAAACAAGGGCACTGTCACTCTGTCTTGTGTACCTACCATCTTACCACAAGACGCTACAGGGACACATGCAGTCCATTAATAGATTTCCTTTGCAAAACTTACTCCAGAAAAACTTTCACTTTAAAAGAAACTGAAAATAAAAATCAAATCATCTTACCCATAACATATTCCAAAACTTTCCATGTGAAGAAATAGGCAAATGAACAGCTAGACAAAGGCAGCAGGATTTTGCAAAATGCACACTACAGAGTATTTATCTGATACCATGGATCACTAAATTACTGGCTTATGATCCATGGAGTTTCCATTCCCTTAAACAGGACAGAGGAATATGGGCTAGAACATGCTCTAACAGAACAACTCAGCAGTACAACACTTAGACGCTAGCTATGAAATGCTGTTGAAAAATACACCAAAAGTAGAACCCATCCCTGACAGTCCTGAAAATACCACTTACTTGTACTTGAACCAAACACATTTTTCTGCCTTAAGTAAACAAAGGTATGAGGAAAAAATTAACAGCTAAGAGAACTTTGTTCTCTTTTCTCCCTTTTTATGTCTAGTTTAAGTAAAATATTGCTTCTAGATTGATGGACTTCTCAGTCAGCAGGGACCATTTGGCTTCTAAGGGCTTACAGGATCTGTAACTAGACCACTGCTGCTTGCTTGTCAAATACAGTTGTCATCTGAAGTTTCATGCCCAATGCAAATCAACTGGAAGAAGAATGCAAGAAAAGTATCTGCATTTCTGTGGGAATGCAGAAGGTTATTACCTAAAATCCACACTCAGAGCTTAGGTTGAGACACTCAACAGCCTTAGGAGTACTGCCCAACCTGAGGAGCACCACTGGGACAGAGCAACTCTGACAAGATAATGCCTGGAAGGAGAGGGCATCAGTATAAAGTGGCCTCTTTGGGGCAAGGATGCATGAGAGTGGCCAGCCCTGTTGGACTAGTCCTGCCTGCTACATTTAGTGGATGATAAATTAAAAGGAAAAAAACCCTAGAGGGCAAGTTAGTGGTTATAATGGGGTACAATAGATCTGGCAGACTGAGGACCATATACAAGACTGTAGCCCTAAGAAAGAGCTGGTGTAGAACATGATCTGGTGAGCTAGAATTTTGGAGCTTAGCATTAGTCTTAATTTGCGACTCAAATATCACTTTAAGCAGTTTTTAAACCTTTTTTTCTTCTCCCTTCCCCCTCTCTTCCCTTCCCCCTCCTCCTCCTCCCAAGCATTAATATTTTAACGAAATCATTAATCTTTTCTGTGTATCTGTACAGGATAAAAATGGATGACAAAAGCCAACAGTGTACCTATATCAGATATTAGACGTTACTATGAAAAAAATTAAAGCAAATTTATATTATTTGATCATAATGGAAAGAAGGGCCAGACCTATCAAGGAACCTATAATATAGGAACAAGTTTGAGTTTCAGTTGTTCAGTACTTTAAAGGGGTTGCACTTACATGCCAGCTCTTCTGCTTTCTTGTGGAGATGAACACACTACCAAAAGCAAAGCTGGACTGGAAAAGGGATGATTATTCTGTGTTTCCCACTTGCAGCACAAAAACTGTTTCAAAGTGAAGAATAAGTATATTTCTTGAGGCAGCTGAGGAAAACTTTCATGGTTTGCTGTCAAGGTACACTAATCCCTCTGCATTCAGTACAACACTGCACATGCAGCAACATCTTTGGCAGCTGGGGCTTACACACAGTGCCCTTTATGTACAGGAACACAAGGCAGTCCTTAATGGCCAATCTCGAGCCTGAAATTCTGTTGTGGGTACATAAGGCAGAGTCTATCAGCCTAATTAGACATTTAATAAGGCATTATTCTTACCCCCAAGGTCCTCAGTGAAACTAGAGCCTTCTTACCCCGAAGGTCCTCAGTGAAACTAGAGCCTTCCCACTGCCTTCAACTTTCCCTAAAAGATCACTAACTATGTAACCTGCAACCACATAGATGGTTCTTCCCTGCCAAATCCCCTGCCATCTCGCCTGCAGATTTGAACCTTTTCTTGGACTAAGTATTTATTAGCTGCCTGGCAGCCAGCAAATAGTTATTTTTTTCCAGGATAATTGGGATGTGAAGAAGATTGCATTGATAAACTGATTTCTGACTCCCTGAAAGAGATCAGTCACTCTGCTTGTGGCAGATCAGGCTGGTACGACCTTCCTTTTATGTTGGTAGACATCTGTTAGAGAAGCAGCTTCTGACAGAATGGTACAATGCAGTTCTGAAAGCAGAAGAACTACAGAGTTCCTGTTCATGTGAAAAAAACACTATCTAGAAAAGCCAGGATCCCCTTAAAAGAGAAAAGGGCTTCCTATCGATATTCAGGAATTCCAAGGAAAGTTTCCCTTATGAAATGTTCTCTTGCATTCAGGAAATAGGAATGAGGAAGGACAGCAAAGCATAAAAAAGAGAAGCAAAATTAATTTGCTTTCTGTATGTATGTGCACAAGCTTCTACTCTGATCACTTTATCTACGTTCTCACTAACTCTGAACATGGAAATTCCTTGTTTATCTTGGTGCATCACTGAAGAAGTTTCTCTGTTCCTCTCCACCTCCCCTCAGAGGCATCTTGGAATTCTTCAAAGAAGTAAATGGGTTTGGCATTGAAGTGACTGGCCTAATGAATCATGTGAGCCAGACCTGCCTCCAGTCTTGGAGCACAGGTTGCTTCTTTGTCAACACTTCATTAATATGGTACCTGCACACTGGGGCCTCCTTTCTCCTGCTCGTAAAACTATACCCTCCTATAAACTTGATCCACATCTTCAAAACCTGCAGAGATTTCAATGAAGATGAAATTTCCAAATTGGCCTTCTTCCTGTAAGACCTGTCATCAGCTGTGCTACCACCACAGTTACTCCTATCAGAAGACTGACAAGGAATGTCAGAAAGTCACAGCAAATCCAACAACATATGTGGGTACAATCTGCATTTGCAATTAAGGATGACTAGTCTCCAGACTACAGATACATTTCCTTCTAACAATGCTAAAGAACTTTTTACCCAGCTCAGCTAGAAAGCTGGAAACAAGTTAATTCTTCCTCTAAATAAAGGGAGAGGAGGAGAATGTGAAAGACTGAATTTCAAGAGGACCTTTTATTTCATTGCAATACATTTTTAAACAGTCACATAGCAAACCTTTGGGGTAGCTTTCATTAATTTACTGATATAATAAAGATATAGATATAAAAAAGGGGATCAGAAAGAAAATCAACTAGAAAAAGCAGATTAGTGAAATGTTTCACATGCAAAACTAGAACTGAATTAAGGAATCTGTCATCCCCGTCCTTCCCTAGCCTCTAATGGAACCTTTTTCAGCAAAAGGATTTTATGTTTTCATGATGCTTCCTATGTAAACTGCTAGCAAAGTGCTACAACTAGGTGGAAAAGTAGTCTGACAGCTTTTGAGATTGACCAAAAGGAAGGTGTCTTCTGCAGAAAAAACGAGTCAGAAGGATAGGTAGGCACACCTAGAATACACTATATGCAAATTTTTTTAGCTTGTCTGATCCTATCCCTCTGTCATTAAAAATATTAGCCACACTCACCAATTTCAGAGCTTGCAACCCTGTCTCTTATATCTGCCATTTTGCAGTTTCACACAAAGACCAAAGTAATCAAGATTGAGCCCATAAAGGAACAAAAGACCCCTTTCAAGAAAAAAACCAAAACCCTTGTTGCCAAGGCGAAGTCCAGTACAGATGTGTTGGTAATTCCTCACTTAACTGTATGAAAAAATTACTACAGCCAAAATTTCCATTTCTTGCCTTCTATTCGTCTTCAATGGATAACACAGTCCTTCAAAAGCTTCGAACAGAGACATGAAGCCACTTCTGTACACAGCCATGACAGTAGCCAGATGGGATTTTTTTCCAGACTTCAGTTCTAGACAAGTTGAAAGGAGAGTGAAAAGGCCATTTCCAGTGACATCTTTCAATGTATTTTACAGTCATAAGGAAGCTGGTTAATTATGACAACTCCTGAAGTAATAATAACTGAGGCAGATTTATTGCATTGCTCTTTGGAGTTCAGCAAGACTTTCTATCATACTTAAGGAAGGGACGTTAATCAAAGCTGTAATTGCGCTGAGATATACATTCTTATCACAGGCACACTGACTAAAAGCCTCAAAATTAAGCATAGCTAAATGATCTATTTTTCTTTCCACTCTGAGTAACTAAAGTAACTCATTCTCTGTCCTAGACACTGTAGCAGAAACCACCATTGCACAGACAAAATTGCCAAGTTGGGCATTATCACCAAAATTTTCAAAAGCAGCTAGACACAGAGTGCCCACTTAGTGATATTTTACAGCAATTTCTAACTACAGAAAGAGCAGAGCAACAACCTCTCTCAATCAGCCTAAGCTTGGCACCTTAAATAGCTAGTGATTGAGAAAACCAAAGGTAAAGTTACAGAAAATTCCATTTGCCTTGCACCTTCACGATCCTCTCTTGAGGCTGAGAAAATACTTATAGTGCCAATGTCCTGTAAAACAGTGTGACACTCCCATCTCCAGAACTGTAAAGGAACAAAGCAGAGACTTTGCACTCATAGAGTTTAATCGCCAGAGAAACAGCGAGATTGGTGTATGCCTTCCAGTTTCCAAAAGCAAAGTGGTTTTGCCCACATAACTGATAGACGGTCCTGTATCCAAATGCCTGACAAAAATTATCTGGCTTTAAAAAAGACTTCTTTTCTGGCTTCCTTCCAACCTGGTCTCAAAGCTCCTCCATAAGATGTTAGTCTCTATCATAAGAGAGATGCAAAATAAATAGATGCTTGATAGTTGCACATATTACAACTTGAGCCATTTTTCTTTGTTGCAGGTGTTAATATATCATCTAGTCCAAACTTACTTCAGCTCATACTTTTGATTCTTCCCCAAAACCGATGAATAAAGCAGAGACAGAATTAGTTTAATTCCTCATCCTTCTCTCCCCTCAATTAACCTCTTGCATGCTTCTGAAATATGTAATCACGTGGTGATCTTCCCTTTTCCATTTCTGAGCATGTCATGAACACAATAAGCTTCATTTTGCTTGATGGGAATGCAGCAGAGGTCATAAAATAGAGCCACAGAATCAGCTAGGTTGGAAAAGACCTTTAAGATCATCAAGTTCAACTGTTAACCCAGGACTGCCAAGTCCACCACTAAACCATGCACTCAACTTACTTTTTCTCACTTGACAGAAATGCTTGATCTTTCTAATTTTTTGTTGCTGTTGGGCTTTTGGTTGTTAATTTTGGTTTGTTTTTTTCTTTAGGAGGAAAAATTCTTATGCCAGCCCTGGAACACAAAGTTAAAATTACAAGCACACAAATTATTCTTCTCACTGCACCATTGCTTGGTAGAGCAGCCTTTCTGGAAACAATAGCTGGAGTTTGAGGTATCCACAGGGAAAAGAGAATGTCGTGCTTGAATTAATGCCCTTCTCATGGGATTTACTCTTGGCAAAGTGCCTGTGTGGTTTATGTCAGAAGGGAGATATGATTCATATGTGGATCCAATGCTCACTGTGAGGTAACCTCAGTACTGATGGGGCATAAAAGGAGCGAGCATCCCTTGAATTACAAAAAAATAATAAATGCACCTGAGAACCACCCTCCATCAGGAGGAAACTGAAGGCCTGCCAGACTCTGGTAGGGGACAGAGGATGATGAATATCCACTTATCTCTCCAATATAGCCAAAAGCAGTGATGAGAAGAAATTATTATTAGGTTTCATAATTGGGTAATGGGCAGAACAGCATCAGTGTGTGAAAATCTGTAAATAAAAATATGAAACAAGCATATTTGTAGGTCATTTTTTGCCTTTTTTCTGCTCTTTGGATCATTTTAGAAACAGACACAATTTTTTCCAAGTGTGAGATAATACAGGTAATATATATGAACAAATAATGCCTCAATCAGCATGCTCTGTAGAATCAGATCAGTACCGACCAGAAGTTCCCCATAATTGTATACTTTTAAAAACAAAAAGAAAACAGAATAAAAAAACTTTCACAGTAACAAAGCTTGCAAGGTGAAAAAATGTGTTTGTTTTACCACTTGAAACAAAGAATCAAAGAATCTTACTGTTGTTCACATGGCTGAAGACTCCGTTCAGTAACAGAACTGCAAATAGCATCATTTTGGATTTAGAATTCTGTAGCGGATAGATGAATGAAATTCCTTCCTCCCTCATAACAGGTGCAGTGTAGGCAACTGAAAGAGACTGCATAGCAGAACCTGGTCAACTGCTGTTTACCATGCATATATAGAGAACATTGTGGTTTTTGTAGCTGCTCAGGATAAGATTGGCTGCAACAACTACCTCTGTTTTGCCACTTAGAGGAATTGGGGGACTAAGAGCATTACGCAGCTCACTGTTGTTTATGGAGCAAAGTGTCTCAGACTTCCAGAAATAATGCAGGAACAGGCACAAATACTCTTATACATGATAACTCTTTGGGACCCCGCAGTGTTGCATTGATTTGCTAGTCTGTATGGAAGGAAAAGCCGGGCTATAAAAGCGAGGTAAGTGAGAGGTACTGGAGCATGGCACTGATATAGAACTAGTAGTCTTCCTTGTTGGCATGATAAAACAAAATGAAAAATCCCTGTCAAGGTAGCGAATGCCTGGACAACAATGGAGGTTTGGGAAGACAGTAACAGCTCCTCCCTCCAATGCATGAAAACAGCAGAGATCAATACAACTTAAGGATGACACTTGCCAAGCTCTCCATTTTTTTGCACAGCATCCTTCATATAAACTGAGTTCAAAGTAAGCAAGTAGACACACAGAAACAGGAAAAAACCGCAATCAACCTAACTTCTGTGTGAAAATGAAAGAGATGGACTCCAGTAATATTTGAGAGGAAATGAAGGAACCTGTTTCAGAACTGACCTGGAAATTGCAAATCATGGACAGATTGTGGTCCAGCTGGTGATCTGCTCTGTCTATAGCTCCTATGCAGTTAAAGGTAAGCAAGGAAAGTGAAGCTTTTGGATATATTAATCCATAAAAAATTTTAAAAGCATCCAAAGCACAGCATTTCATTCGAGAAAGCAGAGAGAAAAAAAGGAAAAAAATTGCTATTTTTTTCCCTGTTTCTTGATACACCTTTATGTGCATTTGTGAAATATTTAACATAGTGGGATCCTGATGTAACTGGGCTTTGTCCATGACACTCTAAGTGCAATAACAGGCTTACTGAAATTAGTAAACTCATAATGACTTCACAGGGCTTTGCCTCAAGGCAATACACAATTTCTGAAGCCTGTTTTTCTTCAAATTCTAACCTTTTATTTCTGTACAAATATCACTTTCATACCTCTTATGTAGAGACAGATCATCCAGCCAGCCAGACATTGGTGAAGGAAAGCAGGACTAAAGCAGTATTTGTTTGGTACCAAAGCAGTGTATTCCTTGCTAAGGAAAATAACTGCAGCGCTTTCTCAAGGACTGGTACAATCTAACTATCAACAAACAAAACTAATCTTGGAGAACAGAGAAGGCTGGAATGATTTCACTGGCATCTAGCTGGTGTACAACTGGTGTCCTAACACTCAAATTCTGTCGAGAAAGTCTGAATCTTTAGCAAAAACAATATGCGGAGTTATTTGCAAATGATTTCTGACTGTTCCTTCCTGCCACACAGCTCTTCATCATTTGTTCTCATCTCCCTTTTCCTCTCCTTCTATAACTGTATTACTTTTTGGAAATGTATCCCTTGTGTCCTCAGCAAGTTTGCTGATGACACCAAGCTGTGTGGTTGGGTGGATATGCTGGAGGGGAGGAATGCCATCCAGAGGGACCTTGACACGCTTGTGAGGTGGGCTGATGCCAACCTCATGAAGTTTAACCATGACAA
>JBCJKH010025517.1:0-11623 GCA_039877255.1 Loriculus beryllinus | reverse complement strand
AGACCAGGTTGCTCCAAGCCCCTGTGTCCAACCTGGCCTTGAACACTGCCAGGGATGGGGCAGCCACAGCTTCTCTGAGCAACCTGTGCCACTGCATCACCACCCTCAGTGAAGAGCTTCCTAATACCTAAACTAAATCTCTCCTGCCAGTTTAAATCTTAAAAGCTTCTAGTAAACTTGAAGAAATTAAAACTTCTATTTGAGAACGTATTTCCAACCCACACTGTGACCAGCATATCTCGCTGGCATAAAGCATGAAGGTCAACACGAAATACTAAGTATATAATTAAAACCTAACTTTGGGCTGAAAACCATCTGAGATTCCCAACACCTGCTAAAATAAAAACGTTCAGCAGTTATTAAAATCATAGAACAATTTGGATTGGAAGGCACCTTCGAAGGCTGCATTAACTACCTTTCTTCCACAGACCCATTTAACCCAGCTCGCTCCTGCCCATGGGCGGTACCACATTGGCCACTCCCCGCCTCGCCTCTCACCCTCACCGTCAGCTCCGCCACCGGCAGAGACCTCTTTTGTTTGCCGGGGGTTCTGCTGAGGTGGTGGAGCAGCGTCTTTCCTCCTCCTGCGGGGTGCTCGCACCTAGCACGGCCGCGAACACGTGTTGTGAGGGGATGTGGCCGGGTGCCTGGAGAACGGCCGGGCCAGCGGTCCGACCCCTCACCGGCCGAGGGGGCCATTTTTAAATGCCTCTGCCAAGCGACGGCGGGGGGGAGCAGGTGCCGGGACTTCCCCGAGGCGCTGAAAATGCTGCCCGCTCTCTCAGGCTGTGCGCGACGAACTGGCGCCTCATTGATCTCAGGCACAACGGACACCTGCAACTACGGCCACAAAAAAAAAAACCCAAAACCACCCCCACCATACCGGGGACTCCCTCAGATTTAAAGGGCATCTCTGGGCGGAGGGATCCCTCCACGGCGTGAGGCGACCGGAACTACTTCGCCGCGCACACGCACAGATACACACGGCTGGTCGCCTCGAGCCGCGGGGTGGCCCGGGCCTTGTTTTCCCTGAGCCAAATCCCTCCGCCGCGCGCAGCGCCGCGCTGAGCGGTCATGAGGGATGCGGCTCAGCGCCACCCCTCCTCGGCGGGCGAAGCGCAGGGGCTCGCGGCCTGCCGCTGCTGTGCGACCCGTGTGAAGCGGCCGCTGGGGGAAGAGGCAGGGAGCGGCGCAGGTTGGGGGGGGGACGGGAGGCGGCCACCACCGTCACTGTTTCCTTTCGAGAAGTGTATCCTTCCGCGACGTGAGTAAAGCTGCGTCTTTTGGCAGTGTTCCTCCGCCACCGGCAGCGCAGGGGCAGGCGGCGTCTCTTCGGACGGGGCGAGGAGGTCTCGGGTTTCGCAGGAAGAAGAAGAAACTTCGGAGTGCGGTGACCGGCACAGCGGCCCGCCTGGATCTGCAGGCCGGCGGAAAGAAGACTCCCTGCAAAGAAAAAGGAAAAGGAGGAAGAAGAGGCGACTACGGTGTCTGGTCTTCGCCGCCGCCCCGCGGGGTCTCTGCGAGGGAGCCCTGGGGACTCTTTCTTGCGGGGCTCGGCGGAGGGATCTCGAGGCGGTTTTCCCCGTCGCCTCCCCCCTGCACCGCTCGCCCCTTGACGCCGCCATCTTGGATTTTAATCCGCCATTTTTTTTCCTCCCCCCACTCGGAATTATTTTTTTATCACTACCGCTGCTTTTTTTTCCCCTTCTTCCTTTTTCTTTCCCACCTCCGCTCCTCCCTCATTCAAGTCGTCCCTTCCCCCCCTACCTTCCTCCCCTTTTTTCCCCTCTCGCTTCTTTCCCTTTGATGATTCATTTTCCCCCGGTGTTGGCTGTGGCAGTGCCGGCGGCGAGGGACCCAGTGCGGAGGGCAGCCGGGAAGTGAGTATGTGTCTTTGTTGGGGGGGGACGGGGACGGGACATGGAGTGTCTCAACTCGCGCGGGTGGGAGGCTGGGGGTAGCCCGTCTGCGGGCGGTGAGGCGGGGGTGCCCGGGGGCTGTGCCCCCCGGGCGGCCTCGGGAAGGGGTGTATGTGAGGAGCCGTGCCCGCTGTCCTGCCCCGCCGGCTCGGGCAGGGCGGGGGCCGCACTGACAGACGGATGCCCCGCTCCGGGGCGGTGATGGAAGAGGGGGCTCGGGGAGAGAGACGCCTGTGGCTGGTGCTGCAGCGCCCAAGGGCCGGGGCAGGCGGGGGGCCGCGGTGGGGCTGGGGTGTGATGGCGGTGCGGCGGGAGGCGAGCCCTAGGGGGCAGCACGGCGCTGGAGGCGGTGGCGCCCGGCTCCTCTCCCCTTCCGCTTCCGCTTCCCCTTCCGGTCGTCGTTGCGTGGTGTGTTAGTAGTTTAAGCCCGGGGAGGCGTTAGTTACTTAGCAGCTCGTGGTGTTAAAGGGTTAATAGCTTTGCTATGAGCCGCGATAGGGGGTTTAACCCATGTTTGTACTGCTTGGTTTTTGTTGAGGTCTGTTTTGAGTGACCATGCCGGGCTCATGGCATGGTCACTTGCGGCAGTTAAATCGAAACGCCTGACACCTTGGTTTTGTGGTTTGGTTTGGGTTTGTTTTTTCTTTTTTCTTTTTTTTTTTTTTTGTGATTTCCTGTTGGAGAATATATGCTTTTAAAGAAGGGGTAAAGCACATCTTTGTCCACCGTCTGCATCGGAAACTTTAGAGTCCAGTTACATTCGACACGTTATTCTTTAAAAAAGCAAAGATGGGGGTAAGAGAGAAAGTCCCGGTGTTTTGTTGAGTTGTGCCACAGACAGTATGACGGTCAACTATATAACTTGGTGTAGTTCTTTGGAGCGTTGGATTCTGCACAGGGTGACGCATATGAGATGGCAGTCTGATCAAAGTGCTTAGTAGTGTAATTGTAAATACATAGTAGGAGATTTTAATCAGTGAGATTAAGATAAAGATAAGATATGAAGGTAATGTCATGTCCTGTTTCCATCATCTGGTCATTGTGGCTGTGGATGCACCCTCTTCTGTTTTCATTGGAAACGTACTTTAGTTTTGAATTTTTTAAGCTTTCTTCACTGCAAGTAATGCTGTGTGAAGAAATAAAAACTGACTTGATTGAAAAAGGGGATTTTACTTGTTTATCATAATATCTTGTTATTAGAGCCAAATGGATGCATACAAACAACTCTGCTTTATACCCATTTGTGTTCACAAACTGGAAAATAAGAGAATTATTAGTGCGTTCCATATTAAATTAGTAGGTGGGGTGATGTATCTTTGAATACTCAGTTACATGACTGAACAGGGCTCCTGAATACTTGGTTTGCTCTGTTAGTGTCATCCTGTTGCAGGACTACAATTCCCAGAATTCTTTTCACTTCAAACAGCATTGTGCTTCAGTGCAACGGACGGTTGTCCAAATTAATATAGTAAGTGTAAGGTATGATTCTTCTGTGATAAACAGTGGATCCAGAGCTGTGGTTTGAGAATGCACAGCATTTGGGGCAGTCGCAGCTTAAGTGCTCCTGACCACTTCCCTGACCTTTTGTCCATCCCCCCCACCTCATAACACTCTCTTATACCACAGTTCAAGCCAGCAAGACTCAGACTTTTGTGGTAGCTCCCGATTTGGTTACTGCTTGGCTCTGCAGTTACTTTGCTGGAACAGAGAGAAAATGACTTTGAAGTGAGTATGAGCAGGCAAGGGGGCAGCAGGGTTGCTTTTGGTGATGTTCTTGTTTAAAGTCTTAAATGAAGTGTAGTGCTGTTTGTGCCAGCCGTTGTGGGGCTGCCATGAAATGGTTGTTAAAACAGCTGAGACTTTTTGTTCCCCTTTCAGTGGTCCTGCTGCTGCTTGTCAAGTGCTGCATCCATTCTTGCTCTAGTGCCCAGTGGAGGCTTTGCTAAACTTGCTCAGCACATGTCACCAGCAAAAGATTACCTGCCCTCCCCCGTGTCCATGAGATTAAACTGAATTATGGAGGGATCCACTGAGATTCAGAATTGGTGGAGATGTTTGTGTGAATTGGCAAGGGTGAGGAAGGTGGTGCTCCCTGTACTGGAAGCAACGTGGTTTTGGTTTGTCTTTGTGAAAGTCTGCTGAACACTCATTGCTGCAGTGAGTTGGGGGAGTCATAGAGCTTTTAGGGTGCTTTGTTCAGCCAGTTACTCAGCTTCGTCCTGAGAGGGGCACCTGGTGAAGGAAGGAAGGGTAAGGAGAGAGGAGAGTAAGGAGCTACTGAAGGACTTCTGTGTGTGCATTTCCTCTCTGGCACTCATTTGTACTAGTATGCCATTGCTTCTGTGCCTGCATTGTAGTGGGATTGGTATCCAAATGGACACACAAAACTCATGTGTTTGTAAAAAGAACTGGCACAAGAAAAAGTGGGAGTGTACAGACTGAGCTGTTGGTGAGGGATTGAAGCCTGGGTTTGGGTCAGTTTTGGATCCATGTGTGCTCTCAAAAATCTGCATGCTAGGGATGCAGTTCTGTGATAGTATGGACTGACCAGAGTCAGTTTTGACAGTCTTACAGCCTCCCAAGTAATGTGTTAATCCATGTCCAGTTCTTCAATGAACTTATTCGGAGAACTGACTGGAAAAAAACCCCAGAACCACTCACAAAAAAGTTATTTTTTTTTTTCTTCTGCTGGTGGTATAATTTATTGAGACAGTTCATCCCCCCAGGGGCAAAGAAAACCAAAAGTGGATGTGAAATCAGGTGGGTAAAATAAGTATCTTTAGGGATGGGACTGAAGTGGCCCTTGCTGGCTAAGCTTTATCCTGTTTAGGAATTGCAGCCTCAACTCCAGTATCTCTAAATCCTGTGGGACCACCTGACCTCTCTTTTAGAGTTTTGACTACAGAGATTATGGGAAAGTAAACTCCCCAGTACTTTCTTTTTTGTCGCCTTCTGTGGTTGCAGAGATTTCTCTCTGTTCCATGCCTGGTTTTGCTGTGTTCTAGTATCATAAGTAATAATCTGTAGTGTTACATATAATATTAGGTTCCTGCTTAAAGTGGTGCTGACCATTGGCTTCACACCTTTTGTGAGCCAGAAGCATTCTGCACCTTCCTTTCCATTGTGGCTTAATGGTAACATGTCTGAGCTGTCAAAAACAGTAATCAAAATAAGATTTGAGGCTGTTTCGAATAACTTTTTAAAGCTGTGCAAGTTTTTAGCTTTGATTTTTCAGTCTTGGGTATTCTTAGAAACTTGAACACTTTTTAGGAGTGGGTATGGGGTTTTTTGTTACTCAGATTGTCTGTGGCCTGGTGACCCTATAGACAAACCAGTTGCATAGTTTTTCTCTGCTTCCCAAATTAAAAGATTATTTGGTTTTTTGTGTAGCTATAGTAATGAAATACCTACCTTTTCTCTTGATATTGTTGATTTGTCCGGTTGTAATTGTGCAAGTAAAGTTAATAGTATAAACCTGAAGTCATAAATGATCCATGTATGGTGTTACATTATTTAATGGCAGTGCCCCTAGCAGGAATTTCTAAGTATGTGGAGGTATAAAAATATTCCTCTTCTCTCCTCCCCACCTTTATGAATAGGAAGATGGTGTCTATCTCTTCCTTTTCTCCCTTCATTCCTAAAGGACTTGTGTGCACAAGTCTGATGTGATTTGCTCTCAATACTTTCTACATCTAAAGATGTATTAAAGCTCACATGGTGGTGATGAGTGATGCATCTCTTGCTCTCCTAGCTTATCTGTTGGCGTTAGGAGCTGTGATGCTCACTGGGAAAGGAATCCTGTTGTGTGGTTCTGGTTTTTGATGCCATCTCTTGAAAGTAGTGTTTTGTACTGGGAGAAGAAATAGAGGCTGGAGAAGCACACTTGCAGTTTTCAAGTTTGTCATTTGGCTTGTACTAGAAAATAAAAGGCAGCAGTAGATGGAGACAAAGGTTTTCTTGCTCATTAGGCTGCCAGGCTCAAATAAATAATGATTTTCCCCAAAAATGTTTGCTAGTGTTCACTAAATGACTTTTGATTTTGTTTAGAGAGGACTTCTCGTATTGTCTCTATCATTATATTTCGCAGCAAAAGCAAGGATGTGTACAGGAAACATGTACCTGTGTTTAGTATGGTTGAGTATTCTTCAGTGGCCACGCTGCCTTTGTACTTTCCTTGTCATTAGTGTATTTGTTAGGCAGAAGTTTGTTAGTAAAGGTAGTGATCAGCCTCCCAGACTGGACTTAAGAAAGATCACTTCCTTTATGAGAAGTACACCTTTTTCTAGCTGAAAGTGTACCTGTTAGTTGTCAGAAACACCACTGTATTGATTTTTTTTTTCTTTTCCAAATTATTACATACATGTGCAGTTGGTCTTAATGGTGAACTTCATTTACCTGTGCTGCTCTTGAGCAGTAGCACACCATGGATTATAGCTCAGTTCTGGTTTGCAAAGAGACAAGGACTGAATTTGGTGGAGGTGTTTAATATAGTTTCTGCTCTTTTACAGCTGTTACAAAATGGGAAACAGGGTTTCATTAGAGTGTATGGAGCTGTGAAATGTATTGATTGAGAAGGAAAAGCTTAAGAGTGAGTTTGCCATTAAGCGTTTCTGTGACAGTGGCAGATCTTCACTGCGTAGCTGTCTTCTGAAAGAAGTTCAGGTGGAATGCTTAACAAGAAAACTTTGGTGCTTTGGTTAGTTGTTGTTTTGGTGGGGCTTTTGTGGGGGGAGGTTTGACTTTGATTTTGATTTTACTTTTTCGATGGATGTTACGCTCTATGAATTAAAAAGAGCCTAGTGTTGTATAGTCCATGTTTAGGTGTGAGATTTTCATGGGCGTTTTTTTGAGGTACTATGTGAAAATACCTGGTTTTGTGTACAGCTAAGTACGATGAATAGGCTTTCCCTAGCAAATTTTAGGTCTCTGGTTTGTTTTCTGAAGGTTCTATCTGGTAACTTCCTAAAGAATTTTGTCAGTATGCAGGGCAGCTGCATTGTGGTAGTCAGTCTGTTTGGTTCCAGCTCTGTTAAAGAACTATGTTAAAGCTTGTTGGTCCAGTAAAATAAAACCTTGTGTGTGTTTGGGAATCTTTTCAACTGTGTTTGTCTTTAGTTCTTGAAAGATGTTTGTATAGTGTCGTTCTTTGCTGCAGAGTTCCAAACAGGTTATACATTTATTACGAAATACAATTGGGTGTGTATTTGAAAATACTATTTTTTTTTGTGTCACATAGCTGGGTGTGTATTTATCCATGTGTGTGTATGCCTGTATAATATGTGTGTATAGTCCAGCTTGTACAATTGAGTTGTCATTAGCCATTTATCAGCTTTAGAATTTCATCATTGCTTCCAGATGTGGTTGTAAGTTGTAGGACAATACTTCACCTGTGGATATCTGCCTTCATAACAGTTGACTGTACTAGTGCTATGGAACTGCTTTTCTTTCTTCCTAATGCCAATGCAGATCACCATCTCCCTTCCCCCTCCTAATCCTGCATTTCTTTTTGCATACATATATATATATGTATATGTATATATTTAGCCTGTGTCTTGGAAACAATTTCCCAGTAAGTTCTAATCATGTTTGTTTTGCTTCTGGTAGGAATTGGAACTGAAATTATTCATCTGCTTCTCTGAGCCTTTTGAAAAGTGACTAAATGCAACTGAGTCAGATTGTCTGTGGGCATGAAGTGGCTGGGAGAATCCAAGAACATGGTGGTGAATGGCAGGAGAAGTGGAAACAGGTCGTCTAATGACCATGCACAGAATCAGACCAAATTGCAGCACGCAGGAAAGGAGAATCCGAAGACGGGCAGAAATGGAGTTGAGAGAAGATCAGGCAGATGTATGTGCATATTTTTGCAGCTTTGTGCTGTATGTGATTCATCTATCAATTTGCAAGTCAAGATTCTGTCTTGTCTTAATTTGTGAAGGTCTGCATTCAGCATGTAGCTATTATCAGAAGTATTAATTATGTTTGTATCTGTTGGGTGTGATAACTTGCTTCAGAAATACAGATCTCTTCAGTTTAAAAGTTGAGAATAAGTAGACGTATGTCAGTTTTGAACTGATGTGAATATAAAACACACAATTGGTATTAAGTGAGAACAAGTGTGATTGGAGGTTGTGCAGAGGAGCTGTGGCTGCCGCATCCCTGACAGTGTTCAGCGCCAGGTTGGATGGGGCTTGGAGCAGCATGGTCTAGTGGAAGGTGGCCCTGCCCATGGCAGAGGGGTTGGAATGAGGATCTTCAAGGTCTCTTCCAACCTAAAACATTCTGGGGTTCTATGATAACATAAATTGAATTGCAAACCTATCTTTTAATGAATGCACATGTAGAAGTAAACCCTGTTTTGAATGAAGTCACATATCAGTCATTATGAAATGGTTTTAATGAACATAGATTTTTATATTTTGCTGTTTGTCTGCGATGAAGGACTGATTAAAAATTCAGAGTAAGTCCTTTGTTCAGACCTTGGGGAAATAATTTTTGAAATTTTCATGACTTGATCACGCCTATATATCAGAAATTTTAGAGGCAAGCATGACAACTATGTACTCTGGAAAGATGCTTGTAGTTGGGGAGGGGAAGAGAGAACAAAAGCAATTAAAGACACCTATATTTTGATATATTCTTAAGTACTTTCTCCATTGGCTGCTATGTAAATGGAACAAAAGCAAGAGTGAAGAATTAACTCTGCTTCTGTCTGCAGA
Source organism: Loriculus beryllinus (assembly GCA_039877255.1). NCBI lineage: Eukaryota > Metazoa > Chordata > Aves > Psittaciformes > Psittacidae > Loriculus > Loriculus beryllinus. The sequence goes on along the minus strand of JBCJKH010025517.1, from coordinate 2,988 downwards.
TATTTTATCGTCTTCCTTCTGTACTTTTTGTTTCAAACCTGTGGTTGTCCCTGAGCGTAGTTTGGCTTTATAACATTCTTTAAATGATACCTAATTTATGTTCTTACATTTGCAGGTAGCGGTGCTTCAGGATTTGAGGGTCAGAGTCGTTATGTGCCTTCCTCTGGAATGTCTGCCAAGGAACTGTGTGAAAACGATGACCTAGCAACTAGTTTGGTTCTTGATCCCTATCTAGGTTTTCAGACACACAAAATGAATACTAGGTAACTTGGTTTTATTTTTCTAGAAAAGAATTTATCATCTTTATAATCAGAGCAAAACTGTGGAATTTCTTGCATGTTTCTGACGCTCTGAAAAAATGGCAATTTGTGAGTAGCTTCTGCCTTTAAAATTGTGTTGTGTGTGAGACTGGATCTTGGAGCTGTGTGGCAGTGTTCATTTATAATGCTATCATATGTCTTTGTTAGCCCTTGTGTATCTATGCTGTAGAATAGGTTGTTAATAGACACTGTTTCCTAGCCTAAACCGCTAACTAATCATAAGTTTTAAACTATTAGTTATTATTTCATAGACAGAATTTAGTGTTTGGGGGAGTTTTCTGTTTATTTCATCTGCCTGGGTGCATTTCCCCTTCCCCCCTTACCCTAATGATATCACAAGAAAGATACAGTTCCTGAACATCAAGTGCTCAGTTTTTGCTGAAATTCTTGCTACTTGGAAATGTCTGTATAGGGTGAATTAATTTGCACACTGGGAGCTTGCTTACCAGAATTGCAGACAGTTTTTGCACTGCTATGCACCTGTCCTAGTACTTCTGGTCTAAAGTCTGCAGTCTTGGGAGTTAGATGCTACATTTCTGTTCTACAGGCATACCACAGATTCTAGAGATCTCTGTTAAATTTTTGTTTGCATACAGGATCTGCATTGCTAGCTTAATGGGGATGTTATATAGAAATTATTAGTTTCTAAGGACAGGAATTGTGTGCTTATTATTGTACAATAAAAAGAGCTAAGATTTTCCAGGCAGCACATAATGGAAAGCAGGCTGCTCAGTCCTTCAAATTGTTGTGATGGCTGCTTTTAAAGAACAGCAGCTTACCTGTGCAATGTGGTCAGATAATCAGAGTATCAGTTAAGTAGATTTTTGTATGTATGTAATGAGCTGATCGATTCAGAAATGACTACTAGATTAACACATTGTCAGATAACATAAATGGTTCTGGTATTACATGATACCATGAGTTGCACATGAAATTCCAGCAGTGAGGTCCTAATGACTGTGAAGACTTACTACAAAGAAATTTGTCTTTTTCGCTGGAGAGTACTGCATCCATCTGTGAGTGGAATGCTTGAGTTCTTTCTGTTCACTCTGTGCAGTTGCTTACAATAGCACATTGTGCACAACAGGGTCTAGGTAGATAGTCTTGCAGTTTGGTTCAGATTGTCTTTGTATTTACAGCAGTTAATTGAACTGAATATGTATGCTCAAAAGACTTTTGTTGCAGGAGTGGTAGTCTACAGGTTATGCACAGGTAGTGAAGTCTTAACTCTTTTTGCTAAGAAAATGATGCATTCATTGTTTAGTATTTGGAGAAGCTTTTTTTTCCCAGAAATGTTTTCTGCTGATATGTTTTCAACACCTAAAATACTTTTTAAATTATAATTTGAATCAAAACACTAGAAAAGGCTGTCATCATGTATTTCTTCCTTTCTCAGACTTAGAGAACAGTTACATGCAGTCTTCAAGGGCAGTAGTTAGTAATCTTGGAGTGGTATGGGAAATGCTTAGGTGAGGCTTACGATTTCTACCAGAAATACATCTTCTTGTCTTTCATAATGTCCTATTGAAAGAGTTTCTGTTGTTGCTATGAATTAAAGGCATCAGCATAGCTCTGGTTCATCTTTTTGGTACAGTGATGACATCTGCTTGTTACTGTAGCTGTGATGCTTAGATCGTCTTCCTTCCATCTAGTAAGCTGTAGTCTTTCTAGAGCTCTTGAGATGTATTGTTCTTGTATGACTTTGAGGGAAGGTGAGGAGAAAAGCAAATATGAAAATGTCAGAGCTAGTATCAAATACATGATGGTAGTAGAAATTTATGTTTAGGCATCTTGTCCTACAGTGTGATAAAGTCATGTTAGTTACATAGTTTCTGTATTGAGGTACGCTTAAAATAAAACAGCCGTTTACGATATTTCCTGTTCCCTTGTTGTGATTCGTTTGAAGATGTACTGTGGACTACCTGACTGCCACTGTTCTGCTTCGCTGTTTATATTTTTGCAACTAGCAGCTCAGTAAGTTGATGATCACTTACTGACATTGCAGTTCACTTTACCGCTGGATGCCAGGTTACTTAATAATACAAAAGTATGAGCTCCTATATAAGGACTTTCTGTACTTCATTCATTCCTTTAGTTGAAGAGTTTGCAAAGACTTCTTGTTTTGACCAGAGTATATTGATTGGGGGGGGGGAGGGAAGTGAGTCTAAATTTTGAGTAAAATATATAGATTATTGTTTTGGAGTGTCTATTCCATTGTTTTTATACTGAATAAGTGATCTTACAGTAGGGTACTGACAAGAATATGATTATTTTTTTCCATGGGCTGTAATTCTTGAATGCCCTTCATCTTGGGAGTTGGGCTATTAGCTCTGTAAACTGTCAAATCAGTAATATCGGAACCACCTGAAAACTAGTTCTCAAAAGATTACAATGAGATCCCCAGTAAGTTTGTTCATTTTTCCTCTGAAATACCTCCTGGTCATCCAGGGGTTTGATAACACAGCATAACATGCTCTCGTGAGACCTCACCTGGAGTATAGTGTACAGTTCTGGTGTCCTCAACATAAAAAGGATGTGGAACTGTTGGAACAAGTCCAGAGGAGGCCACGAGGATGATCAGGGGACTGGAACACCTCCTGTATGAAGACAGGCTGAGAAAGTTGGGGCTGTTCAGCCTGGAGAAGAGAAGGCTGCATGGAGACCTCAT
>JBCJKH010025514.1:0-20149 GCA_039877255.1 Loriculus beryllinus | reverse complement strand
TCTTTTATTTGCAATGTAACTATAGAATCCCCTTCTTTTATCTTTCACATCCCTATTTTGAAGTTAAAATCTGAACTGCATTCCCACCCCAGGCATTAAGTGTCTTTAAGCTCTGGTGTATAACCTAATGAAAAATACTACATTACTGGATAGCCCTTGTGCTAGCTAGTAACTGAGTAATTATTGAAGGATCAAATTAAAACTCTTGTTTCCATTAAAGCAGATCCCAGTAATGATCAGTTAGTTTATGTTTCCCTAAACAAGCCATGATTTGGCATGATAGGCAAAGTTATCTGTTTCTTCTTCTAGTAAATTCATTTTTGCATATAGATTAACTACTTTGTCAGAGAAACACTCACAGAGCTAGCTTTCATGCTGCCCAGATTAACTGCTTATGCCCACATTTACAGATTTCAAATTATTTTAGGTATTCATGTATTCTTACTAAGTTATGTAGTCATTGCCCATCAGTGAACAGAATTGTTCATACCAGCATTAGCAGAAAGTAGTATCGTATCAACCACCAGCAGAAAATTTACTAATAAGTGACAATATATATAGTCATACACAATTTTAATGGCATTCATTTACTTTTCTATTAATTATAGATGTTGACTAACAGATCTCACGTGTTTTTTCTTCTCTTGCTTGAAGGAAGATAAATAGAATATTCTAACCTCCAAGGGAAAAAATTAAAAAATATTTATCTTGGTTTATCTTCATCCGAGACAGTAAATGTTTAAATACTGTAGGGAGAGATGCAGTTTTATGTACAGAACAGGTCTGAAGCCACTAACATCTCTCCAGCAATACATGTATAAATGTCGCAAGGATTTTTTTCAAATGTTATTCAAATATTTTCTGTTTGTATACGCTTGCCAATGTAACCCAGAGAGGCAGACATGAGAATGAGAATTTGGCTCTATAGGCACAGCTGTTGGCCATACATAGCCATGAGAGCAGAATTTTAAAGATGAGCCTAGAACACAATTATATCCTGATTCTGTCACACTGGATAAACTTTCTTCACTGTTTTTCTATAAACATGAATTCCTGTGTCACAGATAATTGCCAGGCAATTGAAAAGAAAGAAGCAAGTGGAACCATAACCTGAATACAAAAAGAAAACATCAGAGAAATCCTTACTCCTGTGAAATATAAAAATATCACCTACATTCAATTCAATGGATTTTACATGGCATTTCCACAACAGAAACCGAAGCAGCTTTTTAAATGCCATAAAGTGTATAAACACAATAAAATGTTTCCAAATACTTAGTATAGGTATTTTGCATTTCAAATGCTGTAGCTAATATGCAAGCCTTGCAAAGCAGTTTACAGGCCCTTTCCAAATCTCATGTCATCAATTAGGCATCTGCAAAACCGTTCTCCAAAATTGCAGGTGCCTAAAGAGTAATTTTCAGAGAAGCCACTTAAGTAAGCTGAAGAATGGAAAAGAGAATTCAAGGGATCCCGATTTCCAGTTCTTTCATCCGTCTCCCTGTATCACAATAAGGAATATTAAAGGCAATCTGAAAAAAGTATACTAAGCACTACAATGTATAGCTCAAGCCCAATTTGAAAACAGCTATAGAGCATGACAATTTTCAGTGGTTAAGTTGAATGTATGGAATGCTCTTTCAAAACAGATAGTTTTACAGATGTAGTTATTTTTTTAGTGACAGAGAGAAACATCCATGTAAGCCTCTTTCTTTAAATTCAGTATTTCCATTGCAAATCAATTTCTTATATATCTTTAAGATTTCAATATGTAACTTGGCAATGTTGGTGCATGTTTTTTTACAATTAGTATGCTCTGTAGTACAAAAACAGGCACAAAAAAAAAAAAGGCATCAGTATACAAATACTATTAACACAATCTACTTGATATGTTAGATGTACTGAAGGAATTCATCTATTGAATGAAGAACAGAGGTTGTTCTCAATTGGGGGTTAATTATACTGCCTGAGGAACCTGAAGTATGAAAAGACAACAGCATCTTTAGAATTACTTCAAACACATTTAATGTACAGTGAACACAGTGAGTTTCAGAGCTTATCAAGTTTTCAGTTTTCTCAGTGATACTGAAAGACTTTGCGTATTCAAGTTTAATGCAACCAGATGATTTAGAAGTACATAGAACAATTGCTTAATATTTGCAAATATTTGAACTTCTCCTACTAGGACATATTTAAACTGCTTTTATTTTAGTCTGCTTTTCAGGTGTGGACTGATTTTTTGGGTGTGGTTGCTTCAGGGAATGTCAAGTGTCTTCATAAGAATGATGCTTTTCTTGTTGTACTTGATTTTTTTGTTTGTTAAGTTGTCTTTGAGGCAGTACTGGCAAGCAAATACATATTTCGGCCCTGACCCAGAAAAGACTTATGAACATAGATAAGTTTATGTACTGTGAGTGGTCTCATTGACAAGTGATTTAGTGCAATGTTTCACAGACTTTTTTTTCACCTAAGTCCCTTGAGATGATGTAATAATACAAAACTGGCTTACCATAACATTTTGCTTTGAAAAGAACAGAAGTAAAAATATACACTCTTAAAACTCACACAGGTTGTATATTCAAAGTGTAAAGTAGTTAGAAATACTTACAATTAAACCAACAGAAGTAAGCGCAGAATAACAAGTCAATGACAAACGCAACTTGTACTCTAGAAAATACAGTGCTTTGCCATATGTAATTGATATTCATATAGCCTGAGTGTAACTGCACCCCCATTTCTAGGCTATCTTTTGAGGAAGGGATTATCATAATGTCTGAGTAAATCAAGACCTAGATATTACCCAAATGATGTATAATGATAACTAAGTGGAATTTTGTGTTCATTTTCTACAGGCCATATGAACCCCACGGAGAAGCTTCCAGTAAGTATGTGTGAACGCACTAGTCTCTACTTAATCCTCTATGTAAAAGCAAATTACTCAGAGTTTTATAGGAAAAGAGTGAATGTCGAGGCCCTGCCTGAAATGGCATAAGACATTGTATTTCACATTTAACAGTCAATCTGATAACAGAAAACCAACAGCCACAGGTGATCATGACAGTTGTGTTACTGTGCTGGGGCTGGGTTTGCTTCCATCTGGTAAAAATGATGACTCCATTGTCATATGTCTTACCTTTCTAAGAAATGTCAGTGTTAGCAGGCCCAGAAAATAACAAATCTCCACTGCAACACCTGCTTCCAAATGTCCTTGTTTGTTATGCTTCTGAAACATTACTTTTGTGTTCACTCTTGTCTAGAGTGGAGGAATCTTAGAAGGACCAAAAGTCTTATCGTCTGGCCTACCCTGACTGAGCCCCTTTGTTGCACTTCCTGTACAAGATTCATTGAAGTGTTTAGAAAGTGTGGGCACTAACCTGAAAGTAGAGGTGGGGGTGGTGTTATGCTAAGTCCACAAGAGACTTCATTTCTACATTAATGAATAAAGAAAGAGTTTAAGGAGGCAAAAGCAAAAAGAGTTGAGATTCTACTACAATTGCAACACTGCTACTGCAGTAATTTGACAGTATTCTGGGACTTAACAGGTTCTTGAACTATGTAAAGGAACCACATTTGCAGCATTTTTTTAAACATGGCTTTCTGTCATCATTTCCTTTTATTCTCTGCTCTGAGATGTAACCAATTTAAATTGCAAATGGGATATTTTTACAATGTTTAAGTAAAATGTATAAAAGATTTGATTCTTCAAGGTCCTGTACCAGAAGGAAGAAGAAAAAGTTTGCATGCAAACTAATACAGGAATAAACACCTAGTTGAAAAAATTCTCTGCATAGCCCACTGATTGTGAGGCTTTCATTCTAGGTGGAATTACTGTACTGTAGTTTATTTTCTAATGAAAAAAATCTACTGAATTATTTATGTGTGTAGGGGCTATATCTAGCCGTGCTTTTTATTGAATCCTCCCTCTTCTACAACACTTCAAGATTTTCCTTGAAATAGGAGAAAACTGAAAGCTAGAGACTGTCTAGAGGATTGCCACCACCACAGAAGATAATAATGGGGGGAATAATAGCACAAAGAATGGTATATAATGTACAAATAAGTGATTCAGTGAAAAGCAGAGTATGTATGGCCTGAAGACAGTAGAGAATCAGACATTACATGGACCTAAGTGATTAAGCATTTTCATCATCAAAAAAGGTCACACGTCTTCTCCTTTCTTTCTTTTCCCTCATCTTATTCCCCTCTAAACTGCTATAAACATAAACAACTTGAGTTTATTATCTAAGCATCAGCTAAAGGTAGGTGGAAGACATGTAATTAATTAGTAGCATAATGCTAGTAAATAGCATTAGCACAGTAATTTAAAGCTCACTGGGCTTGTGAGCTCCTTACTGTGTGCAGTGTCTTGCAAAGAGGATCTGATACCTCTATTATACTGCTATAATATTAAAACTCATAAAAATCAGTCCCTACTATTGGTGAATAGCAATGATGCAACTTTTTTGCCAAAACAGATTTAAGGTGGTTTCTACAAATTTATTTCTCTATGATGTAGAATTCAAAATGTTCTTATTTACCAAAAAAAAAAAAAGAGCAAAATATAACAATGACTCTACTACTGACAAAGAGTACTGAATCTTTCACTGAAAGCCATGGCTAAATGAAGAAATAACAACAACTCACATTTGTTGATGTTCCAGAGGTTGAAATATCAAAATATCATTGAGACTGTTATAACTTTCAACTTGACTTTATCCCATTCCTGCTCCAGCATCAGTGCTACGACATACTTCGTTGCATACTTATTTCCTAATACCCCGTGCTACTGCACCAATATAGAAAGAAATTGCACAAACTTCCAAACTCCCTAATTTCAGACAGTTGACTTGGAGTAATAGAACTAAATTTCAACTGTCCAGCTTTCAATGCAGGTACAACCTCAAAGAACTGAAGATTTTTTTTTCTATTTGGCTGTCTTTCACTGGGAGCAGTTAGATGGTGCCTTCACTTTTTTTCTCCACTTCCCAGTCAGCTACAGTACAAAATTCAAAACAAACATACTGAAAACTAATTCTTACCTATTTAGACTGAAGACAACATTCTTCAATACAAATGGAATATTATTACTATATATAATCAGATGCTGTTTAGTTTCCAACTTGACAGTAACATGTATTCAAAACAAATAATCTTGTAATTATATTAAATAATTAAAAGTTCTCCAGAATTTTTAAGATCTCAGCTTGGCCCTTGTTTGTTTTTTCCTTGGCATTTTTCATTTTCATTTTGTCCTTATTTACAAAAAGCAAAAGAATTAAAATTGTCATCTAGTACGATCCAACTTTCAGTAAAATTGCGGGGTTTAATTGACAAAATATTTAAAAGCTTTTCAAATATTTTAATGGACTCAAAATGTCTATCTTCAAGAAAAATCAACATTTTAGAGAAGAAAATTAGTCATTATTGTAAGATCTTTAGAAAAGATTTGTAGCAAAACCATAGGAGACCTTCTGCAATGAAAGGGTAACCACTGACTTTCTTTTCCTTTTTTTTTACATTCAAAAATTGGCTTCTATTTACGTGCACTTACGTAAATGATCCCACAGACGTTGCTGGGATTTATATGTGAGTTAGTAATCAACCATATGAATAAGGACTGCATCAATTCAGCTCATAGTGTATAAAAGCAATAAGGAGATCAGGCTACAGTAAAGGTTTTACACTTTCAGGATTAGATAATTGTAAGAGTGCTGCCTAATCAAAAAGATCAACAACATTTTGAACCCTTAAAGAACAACTACACCCAGTGAAAAAGAAAATTGCAAATGAAATACAAACTCTAAGGAAGTCAGTTTATCACAAGAAGGTAAATTTAGTTCTCTGAGTAGAGCTGCTTTTATTTTGAAGAAAAACATGTATCTTCCCTTTTAAAATAGCAGACCTAATCTACTTGCTGAATAAAATCTACAATCTCAACATGTCAATGCTATTTACTAGATTTTTCAAAGAGAATTCTAATACGTACAGAAAGGCAACATCATTATTCAAGTTGACATGAACCCCCCCCAGATATCCTTTTTAATTAACAAGACAAAGCAGTGTAGGAGCAGTTTCCTACTGATGCCATAGCTCTACCTGAGCTTCTCAGTGATCTGTGACAATTGACTTACTGATCGTACCCACATTTAAAATTATACTGTAAAAGGAAAGCTTCCACAACCCATTACGTAGAAGGAATCATGGGTTTGAAAATTTTGTTGAAAAATCAAAAATCAAGGTTTTGATTATCAAAAAATAAACTTGACAATACTTGATAAGGTATTGTTGACCCCAAGAGCAGAAGTGAACCTTGTAGCATTATAACAACTGCCTTCATCCCCCAGAGGCCTACAAAAGTGTACAGCGTCCTTTCTCCCCCATCCCTTCTTCTCTTCCTTTCTCTACATTTATAAACGAGCCATTAGGAATTGTGAAGACATGAAACACCTTTGTCATCAACAAAGTGAGAATGACATGTCTCCGGTAAAAGTAATCAGTGACATAAAATAAATGCCATCATATATTAACACTATAGTGAATAGTGGCTGGTTCAAACCGAAACTTAAGCAAGACCTATGCAAAGCTGTGAGATTAATCAAGACACTATCTTTTTCTTTTACTGAGAGATGGGCCTATCCATTGTCAAATAAGCTTTGTAGTTCAGAGGAACACAGTGGATCAAGTTTGCTAAATGCTAAATATTCAGATTGAATAAGGATTTGAATGGTGAAAGAATGTCTTCTTTTGTCTTTAGAATGCCAAGGCATAATCCTTTTTCTCAGAGGAGTCACCTCACAGTGACTCATGCAATACGTTCAAAGCAGACTAATGTTAGCTGGTAATTAAAAGAAATACAAAATCTCCTCTTACTGTAAAGTAAGTCAGGAGCTTATCACCTTACCAGGACACTTGAGAAAATAGTACGTTTACTATTTCATACCTTTCACCGGCTTCCAGTTCACATGTAGTGCCAGTTCAAGGCCATGAACCTACTCATTAGCATATTCATCTATTTGATGCCTGCATTACTGACAGACCACTGCTCTATTTATGATCCAGCAAGATAGCTGTGCTCCACTGGCACAACGGAATTACAATTTACAGACTGAAAATTTTGAGACATTCCTCACAGACATATTTTATTTTTCTGTTATTAACAAAAAAGCCCCCAAACCATCAATAAATAAAACCAGACAAACCAACGGGCAATGAAGACTCTATTGTGATTATCTCAGTACATCCTTCATTACTTAGTAAATATTTTTCTATCAGCATGAAATCCTTCAGAAATATGTCTGGCTAAGTAACCTTCATGTATGAATTTACACAAACAAGACTCAGGTTGAAAAACAGACTATGAAGGAGCCACAACTTTAGAACAATTTTTGTCTTTAACGGATTTGCCTCTAAGGACACAGTTGCTTTTCTTATAGGGCAAACTCCCTGGACACTGGCACCACAAAAGTGAGGAAAAGCATCTACTGTTTTTTAAGCAACCATGTAAATAGGATATAACCTTTACAAGCAATTGTTAACCCTAATAACACTCTAGTATCAAGGTATGTTTAGTCCATGATAATACAAAAATTATTATAAAGTCGCCCCATCAATTTTCCTTCAGGACTATTCTTTGCAGCATACTGAAGAAACCTGGTTGGGTTGTTTTAATTTTATTTGTTTGTACTATCAGTGTTGCTTCAGTCATTTTTCCTCAAAAAACATTTCATGAATTGTCACATTCTCCCTGGTGCTCAGCTCAGCATTCCCCCTCTGAACCTTGAAACACTGGTTTAAGGCTTAACAAAGAGTCAGGAAATTATCCAAGCACATGTGTGCTTCTGTGGTGTTAGAAAGAACCCATAGTCACTTGAAACTTACAGCCTTTACATGAGGTTTCAAGAGGGACTGAGATTTGATGCACAGACATTGATGATTTGTTGTTTCAGCTGAATCTGGGAAGTGCACATGAACACAAATTTCAAAATAGAGCAGTCACATTCTTTCTAAACTTGGATTTATATTTATTTCAAGCTGAATATTCCATACTTATCTCCAATTTTGACTGGAATCATATAAATGTAAGCTCACCAGAGACAACTGAGACAAGGAAGACTACGAAAGGTTGTCATTCCCATTTGCAGAGTCCTCCCCCCTTAACTTGCTGTTTTTCTGGGACTAGTAACTGAAATCTGACTGAAATCTGAGCCCCTTCCAGCCTGAATCGCATCAGCTAGGTAGGTTGTGCACCACTGCCATCTTCGGTACAAAGGAGGAATCGCTTATGTGACGGTCATTCAAATGAAACATGTTGAAATAACTCATTTAAATATAATCAGATGGTTAAAATTTGACAGCAGAATGGAACAGATTTTTCCACTGTTTGCAATGCTACAGAAATCAATAGACACAGCTTTTCTGTGCTGTATGCACATTTAAAAAAGAAATATTTGGAGATTGAAGATCCATGCACAATAAATAGGAAAATTAAAATATCTCATATTACATTGCCAAATGATGGGGTAATAGACACAAACATATTGTTCTGTAAAAAACTGCTTTAAGAAGAAAAAGTATGAATTGATTCATTTAGTCAAACACTGCTTGAACAGATGGTGTGATTAACAACTAGTATGTTAGCCATCTCAGGAGCTTACAGAAAAAGTAAACAAATGCCTTTAAAACATATCACTTTATTCCCAAAAAGGTATTTTCATTCATTTATTAGAAAAATGTGAAAATCTATATATTTGTGATAGAGCTATGAATATTTGGAAGATAGTAATCAGACATGCCTAGTAATTGAAATTATTAAGTTCTGTTCTTAAATGCAGCCTTGAAATCTTGCAAGTTTTGGTTTACATCAGACCAACTGAGCTTTCACAGTGGTTACAATGCATCAATATCTGGGGAAAAAAGTGGAGGAATACTCATCACTCTGACCTTACTGAGTGGTTTAGTGCAAATCAATAAGTATTGTATGAGAAGTTGCTCAAAATAAGTCTGATTTTCATGTAAGAAATGTGTTGTGTCATTGTAACAGAGCAAAAGCCCTAAAGGCAGCCTGGAGAGCAAGGTTACACATGCACAGAAAATGCTAATATTTTTCTTTCACCACCAGCAGGAGGCAGAAACAAAAAAATGTTGGCTCACGCTGTCCTTCAACATTTCTGAGGTGTTCGTGACAGTCAATATATAAAGGAGAACAAGCCTTTTGCTTACTCACATGGACAGGATTGGAGTTGTCCTGCACTGTTTGTTAGAAGTGTCTTGGGCAGCTGCTATAGATGAGCTTTCTTCATGGACCAGTTTTCTATAAAGACATTTTGAAATGGAATAGAAATAAAAAAGAATTACACTAGCATGACTGAGGAATGACACTAACAACATTGAGCAGGAGAATAGAAACAGAAATAGAATTAGTTTTCATTATCATTTAAACAGTGTGTCATATGCATTGTTGTTGTATTCCATAACATTCCTTCTGATCTTGTCAATGTGCTGTCAAGCCCAAGCCACACACTACCCAATAACTCAAACTCAGAGCTGCACTGGTGCCATCACTCTGCTTTGTATAGAGCCTGAAGAACTTGCTACTCATGCTTGCATCTGACCTCAAACTACCATAAATAAATCCAACCTAAAGTCTCTGTACAAAATACTTGAGGATAAAATTTAAAATGGTCCGTAAATTTAATCTTAGAGCAATATATCTTTCTATTGAGAATGAAAACTGCAACATCCCTGGCTCAGAAAGGAAGATGGTCACATTCTTCCAATGTCTCATCGGTTCATCAAGACAACTCTTGGTTATATTATTTAGTCATCCAGATAGAAAAAGGAATATCAGTGTAATTATCATACAAAGTAAGTTACTGCTAGTCAGCTCAGTTTATATAAACCTGTCAAAATCAGGGCCCATAAAGAACGATTCTGTTAGCAGAAAAAGGCTAAAAAATTCTGAAGCAGTTACTAAAAATATATTTGCTTGATTCTACTGTAGCTGGCATGTGAGAGGGAATTTCATTATCAAAAACATTTGTAAGACCAGTGTCTGGTAATATTGCCTAATTCTGACAATGCATAGCTTATTTCAGTATATTCTCTGCTGAAAAATAAAAAAAAGAGTGCATTCATTTAAGGTTTCCTTGCCCTCTCTCATGGCTTTTTCCTAACATTTGCATCAGCCAGATCTGTTTCAGAAACAAAAAGTTTTAATAAATCTTTGCTGCTGATGACTGAAAGATTTTCAGGAAAGACCAAAAGACACAAAGTACAGATCAGTGTGTTGGATTTAATTTCCATTGTTTTCATTTTCACAAATCAGTTGTAAAGTAACAAGGTGCCTTATTCAAAAAATGCAGCAGTGACAGGGCTGATGTTTCTATGTAGAATGAGAGTCATAACCACCAGAGAGAAGTTCTAATTTAATAACAGATTATTATTTACTCATAAAAACACCACACTACATTTATCTCTTCCAGTCTTTCCTTTATCTTGATGCCTATAAATAGTCTAGCAAATTGACAACTACCTCACTTATTAATATTACTTTATTATTTCTTTGGTTTTCCCATTTTTTCCTTTCTCTCTGATGATTAGAACTTTTAGCTTTGTGGGGGCAGGGACTGTCTTCTTGGTGGAAGCTGATATGCCACAAAACCAGAGAGAATACTTGTGTAACTCTGAGACTCTCAGGCAATTCAGGTATAAATTCATGTCTTATAATACACAGATCTAGAATTTTACCTAAAATGTGAGTAGCACAGATGGCAATATCATGTAATAAATCTAAAAATAACATATAGGGGAGCTAGAGATAAAAGGCATTGTCTGAATTCTGATCAAAACAGGCAGGACACAGTCATTGTTAGGCACTGTTAAAGTTTCTAATATTTTATACAGCTAATATTTTTTCTTGGTTTTCCTCTGCTGCATTTTTACTTGGTAGAATGGGATTTTTACTGCTATGTGATATAAAGGTGCTTGCCTAAACTTCTGAGTGCCGTTGATAGTATTAAGAGTACATAATTAAATAACTGACCCATCAAACGTGAAGCAAATAGTTTACCTTACCAACCATGTGCAAAGTTGAGGGAATGAAAACCTTAATATTTTCAATATATAGACAAGCAAATAAGCGTGGTTATAGCTCAAGAAGCATGTAAAGAAATCAAATGCCAGAGAGGTGAAACTCCCTACCAGTCAACTCCATTAAGAAAATTACCAGTTAGGATGGTCTCAGTGGATTACAACTGTAATAGCTCAAGGAGATGAGCAGCAAATAATTCGCAGCTTTACATGTTAAAATACAAAGTGCCGATCACTTGGTACAGGTTATGCTTTGGTTCCCTGGGCCAAAACATACTACTTTTCACACCAAAGTAGCCTCCAAACCTCATTTATGTACCAGGACCCTACTTTAAAATGAATCATGCAAACTGGCACAAAACCTATTCTTCTTAAAGTATACCAGTTCAAAAGTGAAGATATTGTGATCTGGGTTTGGGCACTACTGTAACTTTCTGAGGTTTTGAAAAGTGGGGAAAAGTTGAGATTCCCAGACTCTTTTGTAAGACTATATTGGAAGTAGATGATCTTTAAGGTCCCTTCCAACCCAAACCATTTTATGATACTATGATATTGGAAGAAAAGAAAAAGGCAAAGGGAAAGAGGGAAATTATAAAATTATTCACTTGAGCTACAAAGATCAAGTATTCCCTAGAATTTCTTTTTAATCATTGGAAAATTAAAAACCTCCCTTAGAAGTGAAGCTCTTTTTCTTATTCTGGAGGATCTTGTCTCTCCTCACTGTCTACATATCAAAGCCAAGAGGATTAGCCTAGCAAGGGTTCCACACTTCGGTGCACACTTTACCATTGGAATGTTTGCTTCTTCTAGCACTTTTCTATCTTCCTTTGTCAAAAAACTTTTCCAGTTTTCCCTGTTGTGACAGTTTGGAAGCATAATCTTGTTCCACTGCCTCAGCTTCCTTCATTTGCCAAAAAAAGTAATGAAATTTTCATTTCTGAGAGCTGAAACTGTGTTCTGTAAAGTAAATACAGTGCAGATTTCAAGTATGTTTATGCAGTAGTTCTCAACTCCTCTCTGACCAGGACTTTTTCTGATTTTTTAAGATGGTCCAGAACTTTCTTATGATGATCCTTGCTTGCCACCACCAGTCTCCCTGAATACACTCGGACCGGTGATCATAGCACAGGTAGATCTGCCAAAGAGTCATGGACCATCTCAAGCTCTCCCTCCTTGAGGTAAATGTTCTTTCCATGAGAATTCTGAGCCTCTGAATCTAAAGTGCACTTACAGCTTCCTACTCCTATCTGCATTCTAGGCCTGTATGTAAATGTTCTGATGAATGGGGTAAATTCACTTCAAAATGTGAAGCGTTATTTCATGAGAATGTGCTGCTGCCAGGAAAGTTGAGCAATAAGCAACGATTTTTAATATAATTTTATATTACAGCAAATTAAAAAAGAAAAAGGTCTCAAAAA
Source organism: Loriculus beryllinus (assembly GCA_039877255.1). Classification (NCBI taxonomy): domain Eukaryota; kingdom Metazoa; phylum Chordata; class Aves; order Psittaciformes; family Psittacidae; genus Loriculus; species Loriculus beryllinus. The sequence continues at coordinate 7,643 of JBCJKH010025514.1, read as the reverse complement.
TAATTTTGTTTCCTTGATGACTGTGGTTTTTTGTTTATTTTGACAATGAGCTCAATTTCAGGTTTTTTTCTTCTTCCCCAGAAAAATTACTATGAAATTAAATAAAACTAAATCAATAACCTTGCTTTAAAATACAACTTTTAAAAAAGACTGGAGTCAGAACAATACTGCTGTTAAAATTAAGAGATTTCTTTGTCCCAGCTTCCTGTATAGCTGTAGTTCACCACCACTCTCATGTACAGGGTTTCTAATACCATGCAAGGCCTTTTCATTCGTGTATTTACACAGAAGAGGCAGCATTGGCCAAACAGTTTCTGCAAGCATAAACCTTGCCTCAAAAGCTGTGCAGGAATCTTTTGGGCCAACTTGTGAGTGACAAGGAACACATCATCCAACACATCAGTTACTGGCTGCCCCCTAGTGCAGATTTTTACATTACCCTGCCAGTTCTCAAACCCTAGTTAATTTTTCACCCCCTCTGTGTATAGTCTAAACTAAACTGAGAACAAAGCACATGCACTTGCTGGGATGGACTCATTCCAAATTCCCTTTGTCTTGCTTCATTCTAGCAAAATATTCAATGCATATTTTATGTAGGGAATAGAAGAGCTGAGAAATCTCCCATGAACACAAGTATTTCTCTCCTACCTTTTTGTTTCCCTAATGTAAACCCAAAAACCACTAAAAATTTATACACAATTTGTTCTTCCAAAAAGAAACAAAACCAAAAAACAAAATACAAAATGCCGTACCATTTTAAAAGACAAGCCATTTTGTATTATCCTTCTGAGCATAGCAAGATCATGCTAGTTCCTTAGTTCAGGATTCAGATACAACCTGCAAAGGGAAACCTTATCCCTGATCTTATCCCTATTAAGCTTGATCTCTTTTCCAAATTACTGGTGTGTGCATAAAGACACCTGTAGCCAAGTGTGTTCACTTGAGGTCAAATTAGATCCAGTTCTAACTTAGTGCAGAAAGTTCATCGTGCAGCTTAAGTACACATACTAGGTCACTGACAGTTTATCAGATTCCACCAGAATTATAGCCAAACCTTATAGCCAGCTTTACCTCATCTTCTTTCTATCTTGTACCTGACTCTGTATGAGTGATACTGCTGTAGCATTTGTGTTTGGCATAGAAATCAAATTGATCTACCATTCTTTCAGACTTCCGAGATGACAAAAAACAGCAAAGGTATAGGTATGAATTCAATAACAGTTAAAATTGGAAAATCTGCTCATGCAAAATTCAGGATCACAGATGACTTTCCATTGGCTAGAAGCCATACTAGAGTTCAGTGACTCCCACACAACAGAGCACAGCAGATCAAACTCCTGATCTGGAAGCAAAAGCAGTATGTCTGCATCACCATGGCACTGAGCTGGAGCCAGGGCATACTACTGAGAGTCAAAGATTTAACTGAAACGCAAATTCACACTAATGCAGCTGGTCAGTTTGTAGCTGGGTCAGCACTAGTTCAGGGTTATCTGCACAGCATTTAATTGCACAGCACAGGCATTCCCTGAGGAACCTCCCTTTATTTTAAGTCCTTTAAATTTACATCTTTGAGCACAGCAGGATCATACAGACACTTACTGACCCCCATTAATTATCTAACTGCCCTGTCCAACAATGCAGCCACCAGATATAAGATTCATATAGTAATACAAATGACTTTTTCTTGAGAGAAAGCAATTGTAAGGAAACTCGGGCTAGCTATCTGTACTGTAAATCTGTAATTACTGAGGAAATAATGGGGAAACAGACAATGGCTTCACTGTTACCTCTCCAGTGACTAATAAACTAGATTGCCTAATGGCAAAAATGACTACACAGCAAGACTGCTACAAGAAATAATGTGCCACCATCATTGCTGCCTAAATCAACTGCCTACTTAAACATAGCTAAAATAAGAACACATGGAGCATATAAATTTTTAGATACCAAAGAAAAGCATAATTATTATCCTGGTGGCATTAAAGCTTGCTTTGAGGAACTGTCAAGGCTGCTGATATTATTGAAAAATACAGTATAAAAAGTGCAAACCCAGTCACCCATTCTTCCTCAATAAATACCCTTAATATGATCACAGGCCTTCAGATTCTAAGTAAAACCAAAATTCCCAAGAAATCTTCCCATTCTAAAAACTGGCAGTGATTGATTGCCCCACTTCCAGGGCAATATCAGCCTCAGGAGGATTCAAATGTCAAATTAACTGATCTGTGAAAAGACTGATATTCACATCAAACAAAACAAAACTTTTGGGATAAGGTAAATTTCAACAATTTTAAAGTTAATACTGTGAAATTGTTGCTGCAAAACCAGCACTTTGAAAGCCAGCTGGATACCACTACTGCAACTTCCTGTGACATATAAGATGACTGGAAGTGATTCAAGGATGTTGTCTGTGCAACTTTGCACGCCCTGGGTACCTTTGAAGCAGAACAAAAGTGCTTCAGTGACACTGGCTACACAGCTTTGAACACTCTGGACAGCTTTAAACACTCTGGACATCTTCGAACAAATAAAGACCATAGCAAGTAAAGACCATGGCTCCCCATCAAATGGCAGCAGAAAATTTTCAGAATGGTGTTGCAGATGCTGCAGAGAGTGTCAGAGCTCTTCTGAGAGCAGGATCCTCCCCAGCATGTTCTCTTACCACTGTATGGCTGGGATATTCATAAAGATTTTGTTTTCTCATCCTACTCTCCAGATACCACATGATGATTTCAAAGAAGCATTTTAGTTCTCCTGTCTTATCAACTGGAGAAGGAAAAAGACATTCAGTTTTGGCAGTTTTCCATACTTGCCATTCCTTCACATGGTAGCAGCCAAAAGTGTTGCAATGGAATAATCTGCATCTATCTATTAACCAGCGGTGGAATTAATTCCTTAAAAGAAGCTCACATAGGTTGCTTTCAAGCCATGAACACTGTTTTTAAGCACCTTAATCTAGGTAGAATTACAGTTTAAATATGTTCTACCAACACTGATAGCATTGACTGTAACTTCCTATCTCTAAATCTCTGTAGACATCACATTATAATGCTTCACTGTTGCCAACGTTTGCTCTTGCTACATTTTTTCAAGCTAGCAATCATCACACTCTGTTGGGATGAGAACCAAGGATATCTGATTTATTCAATAATTCATAAAGAAAAAACTTCTAATCCAAAGCAAACTTTAGCTTTTCTATATTTACCCCTTAATCTCTCACTTACACTGGCAGGAAATAGGTATATTTTTGCCATCAGAAAACAGCAATGTCAAAGCAGAGCTCAGATGATGCAGTTGGTGCCTTTACAATTGCTTTTATACTGCTGTTTTAAAAGTTGGCTGATCCATTGTTTGTATCTTGATTTGATGCAGTGAATGATGAAGACCTTGCTGTTACAGCCAAGGAATATACCCTACAGAAGCACAATTGTATTAAAGCTGTGTCAGTTTGCTCCCTTCAAGGGAGATGACCTAGGGATTAAACTCTTCCATAGTATTTTACTATGGGCATGATACAAAGACCAAACCATTTTTGTTGTGCACTGCAGCTCGTTAGGCACTTCAGTCAGAGATCTAAAAATATTTTTTTTGCAGCAGCTGTTATATTTTACATATTTTTTAAAAGAATTGTGTGTGTAAGTAACATAGTCAAATGAAAAACATATGCCCACAGTTAATAGTATACAAAAAGAGCACTATGTATATCACCGAGAAATGAATAACATAAGCTTTGGTTATTGGCTTAAATGAATACTTTACAATCATTTTCCCCCATAAAAGGTGTGAACTCTGGGGGAGGGGGGGAGTACTGCTGGGAATGGTGCCCTCTCTCATCTTAAAATGTGTGAGAATCCAAACAGATTATTTATATGCAGCTTCTTGTATTGATTACATTATGCTACATACTGTGCGATTCAATAGGACTCCTAAAAATATATTTTATAAGAGCTTATGGTTTGTAGTGGTAGAATGGCAAAGGTTTAGCTCTCACCATAATCTGGAGACTCAGTATTTACACTTTAATTCTTGACAACTCAGAAGGAAGGGTTTGCAGCACACACAAGCATACGTGTACTTGAGGCTCTGCCCTAAAGGTCCTTTGCAAACCAAGACAAAATGCTGCCAAGATTTAAGTCTCTGATTTCCCAGAATTTGCAACTTTGCAAAACAGGAATATAAATGATGAGTAAAATGGACAAACGGAGATGACTGAGGAAAGTAAAGCACTTTATTCTGGTTCTCTGTGCCATATTATGGATGTGTTGAACTAACTCCCATGGATGCAAACTAGCAGCCCCATGGGATGGCAAATACTGGGTCCATTAGTTGTATAGAGAGGCCTCTCCACCTACGTCCACTGGTAGGGGAGGTGAATCTAATAATTTGTTCAGTGAGAGACGGGAAGAATCACTAGAGGGCTCCCAAACTATTTAAAGGGACATTCTCCTTCCTGTAATGTGCATTGGATAACACGAGTTAAAGAAAAGACTTCAAGCATTCTCGTTTTACTTCTCTAGTTGGCTCAAATATTCCATCTTTGTGTTCAAATTCACTCTTTCTGGAGGAGAGGCTGCAAAAATCACTTTTAGGGTGATATAAAGTAGGAGGGGGGAAGCTTTCAGATAGATTTAACAACTGGGGGATTGGCACTGCTGTCATTGGCTGAGCAGAGAGACAGGAATGAGAAATGTGACAAGGAATCAAAGTTGGAAATGTAGCTGAAGGCTGAATTTATTCAGCTTGCAAAGAAAGGACAACAGTCTGTGGGATGGGACCACCATAATTTGGTAAACTGTCCTATTTCTAACCCACTTTCCACCCACTAAATTCAAACACCTAGGTTTTCTTCTGCAATTTTTGAGGAGTAAAGGAATCTCCAAGAACTACGCATTTATTGTGCTTACATGTGTGTATATAAATACATATATACATATACACACACGCACACGTATATAAAAGTGGCCTTTAAGGGAGTCACTATATTGTGGAAAGGACAGAAAAGTACTGACTTTAAAGGAAATCACCTAACATTTTCTCTTCATTAACATGGTCTGTCACCTCTTCCCTGCTAACTCATTTGGGCAGGAGAGACCTTGCATCCTGAAGAACATCATCAGCAAGTGGGATTTCTTCCAGCATTCCAAATAACCAGTGCTTATTCTCTCTCTTTCTGTGCCATGTCGAGGTTGCTGCTGGACAGGTTCGTTTGACTTGACCTACTGGAATTTTTTCAAAACGATCTGTAATTTTAAAGGAAAGCTTTAAAACCACCTGTAATTTGGACTCTGCCACCTGCTAAGAGAGTCAGGCAAACAGCTAATCGAAAAATAAGGAGTAGGAATAAGTTGTCTATGTCCAGAGCATGAGCAAATTGAGGGGGAAGACTTTAACTGGTTTGATACACTGCTATTGTTAGAATTACAGGAGATGAGGTGAGAGAATCGAATTTTTGACCTCTACTACATAATTGTTACTACATAATGTTACAAACATACCCATTCTGGAAAGCTAATACCCCACAGAGTTAGTAAGCATCAGATTTCTGAGACTGTGATCTCTTCACCCTTGTCTCTCTAAGCTATAACAGTGGGACTTTCTTCCTTATCAGGATACCAGTTTTGCTGGATTTTCTTTGGAGTCTGAAATTGACTTCTAATATGTACACTTTGACATCAATATTTAAAGAGTTACTTATAAGAAGATCAGAGATGGGGGAGGCCAAATCTATTAGACTTTCCTTGCAGTGGAAAAACAATATTATGACAGGCAGACATCAGAGATCAATGGGCTATTTAGCTAAATGTCTAGGAGTGAGATCTGAAACCAGCAGTTTTATGTTTGACCCTGATGTTTTCCCTTGTTCCTTTCTGCTTTTGGACGTTCTGTGGGCTCTGGCAGTAATTTCCTAAGTAATCATTTAAGATGAATCAAAATTTAGTATATATCAAGTCAGCTCAACACTAATGAAGTGGTGCTGTAACGGATAGATGGGGTATATGGTTCAGAAATGGAACAGTTAATGCTATTAGCATTAAAGTTGTCATAATTATGATTTTAGTTAGTGCTCCATTAAGATGAGTGGGAAAGTTCACATCTCTCTCCGATGCCACTGTTTCAGGCTATCTAAATGTAGACTAACCAAGATAATTCCATTCTAATTTTCTCTTCCATTTCCTTGAAGCTGTCCAACATCCTCCATTCACTTTGTGTCAGCTTGACAACAGCAATTTCACTTTCTTTTCTGATTTCTGCTGTCAGTATAATTGTTCTACCAAAGACAGAATGGCTGACTTAAAGCATAGGAGAAGTAGATGGTTGCCTACCGTAATGAGAGGATAAGGGGACAGAAAATAACAAATTCAACTACATTTTAACAGTTATTATTTGTTATCAGGAATTGTTTAGTTTTACAACAGGTATGAGTGGGAGCCATGCCTCTAATTTCCTTAGTACTCTACTGGGGAGTGAAGAAGTCATCAGAGCTAGCTGGTAAATAAAACATGCACCCAGTGCAGTTAAAAATCTAGAATTATTTGTGTACACATTCATGTCTTCTGCATCCCTGTGTATTCTTCAAATGTAGCCTCCTACAATATAGACTGTTTATTTCTACACTGCAATACCTATTTTGATTTTAAACTTCATGCATCTGGCGGCATAGTTTTTGTGTCCTTTATACAGCAATGAAGGACACTCACAGCCTTGACAATAATGCTCTCCTACTGAATATGTTCCTAAGTATTTAGGCTGTTTAATTCTCTTGATTTATAGCCTATGTTTCTTTTGTGCATTCTTTTAAGTGCATCTAGGTCCAAGATTTTCTGGACTGACCATAATTCTGTATTAGCTTATAAATGCTAATTCAGAAAATTATATTCTTCCTCTGCAGTTCTAGTAGTTGTTACATCTTTGTGTCAGTTCTCACTTGAGGTATTTGTCTTCCAATTGCAGTGTATCTCTGTAACCTTTTGGTGATTTCAAGAGCAGTTTCATTGCCACTGAAAAGGAAATTATTGACAATTCATAACCTGTTATAGTTCCTGCTCCACCTGCTATTTTCAACTTCCTAGTCTATTGTGAACGTCAAAAACATTGCTTTTTAAAAATCTTTTACCATCTGCTGTATACTGCTTAGTGCTTGATATCCTGTTAGGGCTTCTTGAACCAATTTTTGCAGTCTAGTTCTATTTGCATTTTCCAGGCTGAGCCAAGAGACAATTAGATAGCAGACAATTTGTGAGTCTCAGTCCTTCCCTACTGAGTTGGGAATGTCATGCTTAAGTATTCCAGGTAACCAGGGAGGCTTCTTTGTACTCACTGTCTGCAATTGTATGTATTTGCAGCATGATTCTGACATTTTGCAAAACTATGTTTGTGCCATACTCAAAACTGTGTCCAGTATGATTAATTCTTTTTCTGTAAAACCCTAACATTGTTCCCTGAGAAAATGTGCTACTATTTTCCTTAATTTTGAAACTCCAAGAACTCTCAGGTTTCCCTATAGTATCAAATTTAGTTTTTATTTTTAGTAGCAGACCAGTCAGCCCCACCTCTGTGCCTGGCAAAATCTTGGAGCAGATTCTCCTGGAAGGCATGCTAAGGCACATGAAAAAACACCAAGGTGTTGGTGACAGCCAGCATGG
>JBCJKH010025508.1:0-16433 GCA_039877255.1 Loriculus beryllinus | reverse complement strand
CAAACTCATGGAAAGCAAAAAAAAAAAAAAAAAAAAAAAAAAAAGGTAAAAGAAAAAGTTTTGTTATATAATCTCTGTATTATGGCTTAATGTGACACTTAAGATTTCACAGTATCTTGAAATGTCGGTCTATTAATAATAAAAGTTTCTCAGGCTGTGAGCAATGCTGAAAAACTTAATTCTGAGAACTTTAAAAACTGTTCATTAGAATTCTTTAAAATAATTTTCTAATTAGTTAGAACTAATTCTGTTAGAACTAGTTCTGTTCAAAACTGGAACAGATTTTAGTAGATGTTAGATATGTAGTTTAATAGAATCATATGGTATTGTTTAAAAAAAATCCCTTGCAGAATTCTTCATTGTAGGTATTGTAACTTACTGTAAAGCTATTCCTCCTGTCATTAAGCCTCCAAAGGTCTGGCTACAATGCATTTGCAAAGTCTTCAAGAATAAAATGTATCTACAATGATCCCTATTGATGACAAGTAGCAGTACTATTCTTCTCAGTGAATTGAACTTATACATTCTTTTAGAGTTTGTGAAAGATTTATTGCACTTGGCTGAACTTATGTGGATAAAATAGGAATCAGTCTGAACTGTAGCCAAAAGCTGAACTAGATCTCCTACTTTTCTTTTTAGATTAACTTAGATAAGATTTTCCACTTTGTACAGATTGTTAATGGTCTATACATGTTGTGAATTCTATGCTTTTATGCTTCCTACCATTCTATATCTTCAGATTTGACAGTTGAGATCTGATGTTTTGAATTTGCTGATATTGTAGTTTAAAAAATATTGGATAAGCCCTCCTGCGTGTAGCAGGGCACTAACAGGAAATCTTAGAATGACTTTCCACTCTGGATCTGTGTATCAGTGTATGTCCTGGGGCACAAGTAACAGGAAATCCCTTCAGTGCTGGAAGATTTCCCATGTGTTTTACATTGCGCTGAACAGATGGAGAGCAAACTCACTGTACTTTCTTCCTGAAAGAGGCAGAAAGGAAGGGTCTAGTAATGATGGTGCAAATGAATGGCATTTCTGCTTTAAACGTTTTCTAGAGAGCACTGTAGACAAGCATATAACTGCCTGCAGTCTAATTTAAAGAAATTAATGCATCATGAAGTAAAATCTGTCTTCCCTTCTAAAACCGAGTAAGGAGGTCACTGATTTAATTTCATCTAATAAAGTCTTGACAGGTATTTCTGGCAGGGCTAATGATATCACTAAACACAAATATTAACATTTAAGAGGTTAGCCTAAATCACTATCTTAAGTAGGCATCTGTTTCTTCTATGTTAATTTTCAAGGAATTGGGAGAAAAAGCAGTTTCTAAAGCTGTAGGCTTTTATGCTCCTTTTTAGCAGGATAACATTAAAGTAGGTATTTCCTCATTCAGTGAATCATACATTTATTCCATTCACTTTTTATCAGCAGCTTGCAGAGTTCTTGTTTCCTTCATCATTATGAGATACACTTTCCCAGCTTAATTTGAACCAGTATGAATGTGAGGTCTCCTGCTGTAACATGACATGTGAATCTAACCTTTTTATTTTTCTCCAGATAGATATACTAAATCACTTCAGTTACCTGATAATGATTCACTGTATAGCCTGTTGTCACAAGTAGTGACAACTAAACTGAGGTGGCCTCTCAAGTGCAGTAGAAGAAAAAAACTTAAGTGAGAAAATAAGTCTGCAGCTTCCCTGTCCAGATATAACACAGTTGCTTTTCTGTGGTGCATTTAGATCTAATAATGAAAAGCTCTTTGAACTGGGAAATATTTTCAGAAAATTATCAGAAAATAATTTTCAGATTTTGTGTTACAATCAAATTGTTCTGTCTGCAATGAAAATCTCAAACAGCATTATTATTATTGGTTTTAATAATTGGTTTTAATAATTGGTTTTAACCAATTATTATTGGTTTTAATTGTTATGATTTTTGCTACTACTGCTACTACATAAGGAAATATGTCTCCACTGCTGCCCTGCTTGATTAGGGGTTAAGCAAAATCATGATCAAGATCTTGGGATCGTGGTATTACCATGTCAGATGAGACAAGGACAGTGCCTGCTGTGCCCTTTCAGAATCATTCAGCAGTCCATGTTGTACCTTTCAGACACAAAGTTTTTGAACACAAAACCACTGTGTCTGTGCTTTGCATCAGGCTTTTAATGGAAACAGAACGTGCTCTGCATTGCTGAATTGTCTTCTCTACCAATTGCAGCCTGCTCATTGTGCCAGTACTGTCCAGTTTGTGTCAGACTTTTGTAAGACTTATCTAATGGGACTGAGATTGCAACCAGTTATTCTTAAAGCTGACAGTTTTAATTCCAGAGTAACTTTTTAGTAGAGTGTTCCATAAGAAATTAAGTTTTTAATTTATTTTCAAATTATTTTCTATGCCTTAAGGTACTTGCTTAGAATCCATCTGCTTACTCCAGAGATCCCTTCTGTGCCTTTCCGTCTTATATCAAGAATATGCAGCCCCTTTTAGAACCATATAGGATAGTGCTTGAGTTAGAATTAAACCCACAGATGAATGGATTAATGCTGGGCTAATAGGACCAAGCGTTTCAATACCATTTCTCAATTCATTACCTTACTGAAGATCCAAGACCTGTTTTAAACTTCTGATTTGTTATTTTTGTCCTGATCGAACATACCATTTAACTATATTTGTATTTTCGTAAGCTTATGTGTTCCTACTGACTTTAAAAATTTCATATTTGGAGCAAGTTCTGACACAATAAAAAGCACAGAAAATTGTCATAAAAGGGTAAATGTGCCTGTTACATGTATCATGCATCTACATACATAGACTTACCTGCTATGTATCCCATAACTGGGGGACACACAGCTTCATCATGATTCCACAACAAACAGAACTAAATTGGTATTTTCTGGGACTGCTTTCAGCAGAAAATCTATTAGTTGAGCCACAAATGTTTTCATTTTATTTCTACATTTCATTATTGTATTTACTTCTATGGATTTTATCATAATCCTCTGAAGCTTTTCTTGTTTACATTCTTGATCAACTACCTAGAGCCAGAAACTTGCCACCTTTTTAGGTTATGGAAGCTGTTTTGTATGCTCCCCCTATGGGAGCATACAATAAAGAAACTGGCCATGAATTATGCATTAGTCAAGTAATATTAATGGTCTGATCCATTTGTGTTAGAACTTTGTATAACCATGTAGGTATAATTATGACCAGAATCACTGAAAGGTAGAAAGAAAGTACCAAAAACTTTATTTTTGACCTACAAGGTCTCTATATAATGAAATTCTTGCAGTGAAGAATCAGAATGCCTTCACCAAATTGAGCAAGATTAGAGGATGGGCAGCTGTTTGTAAAAACAGATTAACAGGGTAGTGGCAAACATCTTCACATTGTCAGGATTGCTTTGACAATGGAAAAGAACAAATAACACCCTGTGAATTTGAAATTGCTTTCCTAATGTTACTTTCCAAGTGTACCTGTTTATCTCTTGGCTGACGAATTAACACCACACTACTTAATAGCAAAGGCTGACCTGTTGATTTATTTGAGGGGTTAAAGCAAATATTACTATGTCTTTTGCCATAAAAGGAGGAGGTGGAGAAGTAGAGGAAAGACTTGCCATCTTTGAAGTTATAATAAAATAATCTTAAAGGTCCTATCGACATTGTCATAACAGTTGTTGTAGTCTAAGTTTAAAGGGAAAAATTATATTTCCAGGACTGACAGTCCAGTTAGAAGTCAGGATTTGTTTTCCTCTCTAATTTTGATTACCGGGCTACCTAGAGTGTTTGTTGCAGGGTGGCTTATTTAGAAGAATTTTCAATGTATGAAGGAGTGAAAACTCAGTCTTACATATGTGGCCTCAGCAAAAATCTCTAATCCCCAGTCTGACCAGGGAAAATACCTCTTTTTGAAGTCCTAAGAAATTAAGGCCATGAGGGTTTATGTACAGCAAACTAGTGTGTGCATGTGAAGGTTTGGGGATCCTGGAGTGGAATCGTTGAAACCAGATAAGTTTCCCAAAACCCTTGCTCAGGAAGACTCGCAGTAATAGTTAACTCTGGTACCTAAACTAACAGATGTCAGTAATGTTAGTATGGAGAGGCACAGATATGACACATGGTCTCCACCTACATTTTAGGAAGTCAACATAAAAGATAGATTCAGCCCAAAAATACATTACTTCAAATCTGTGCCTGCATATAGATCAATCAGACTGACCTGAATAGTTACTGTTTTGGCTATCACTTGCAAGAGTGCAGCCACAGGGTTTTCTGACTGAAGTTAGCTTGCCTTCTACCAATTTGGCCAGCTATCATCTCAGCTCAGCTTGATGCATACTAACATGCCTCAGACAATCCCTGCAGATACTGACAGCTGGTTCTCTATATTCAGTATATGGCCACAGAGTAAGACTTCGTGCACAAGGCAAACTGCCTCTACTTGTCACCTTCTTTCTATATTACCATTCTTCCTGAGGAATTGAAAGGTTTGGGTCCAATGCCTTCTTCAACTCCACACACACCATTCCTACCTGTCTGGATGGACTATGGGCTGGGATAGATCCACAGCTGAGGTTGAAGCTGGGCTATACTGCACAGGCAAGAATGACAGGAAGGTCTGGACCATGGAGAAAAGTAGGAAAGCATAAATATAACATTATAGACAGGTCTTATGTGAATAACAGGAGCAAGAAAAGGTCCCACGCTTTGACTAGGTTTTTTAACTTATGAATTTTATCTGGTGACTCTTTTGTGCAAACTATGTAAGTAATTTGACACAGTAGGAATTAAGGCACCTGCAAAAACTCAAACAAAATGTAACGTGAAGGAGTCTGGATCACGTTTATAAGTGTTAAGTTTTGCTTAAGTTGCACTTCATGATTATAACACGATTTTTAACCTAGCCCTAAAATCCTTCTGAAGAAAATTGGGCTCAGAAATTAATTTTAAGTTATTTATGACTTCATAAGTACTATTCCCCCTTTTTTTACTCCCTCTACCACATATGCTTCCTAATTAGGGCTCTTCCTCATAGAAATTACAAGCTCCATTTGGTTTGGCCTGGAGTTTGGATTTTTAAGGGAAAAAGTAAATGTCCAAAGTTATTATTCAGTAATGTATACAGAAGTGTTTTGTAGTTTGGTGCTGCTGCTCTTTTTAAATAAAAATTCTTGTCATTCCTTGAAAGTTACTCTACTACTTTTGGTACATATAATTTAAAGGCCTTTTGTCTCCAAAGATTTATTGTCATGATTAGTTTTAAACATCTGCTTAGCTCATTGATTTTTATGAGGTTAGTTGCGCTCAAAGTTAAGCATATGAATATTTTACGTATGAACAAAGCCATGACTTACAGCCTAACAGGGTTAAATAATGAAAACAGTTTAAAATGCAACAACATTCAAAAGATCTACATTACAAGAGTTGCAGTACATTAGGTTATTATACTGTTTGATGTAAGTGGAAACTTTTTTAGAAGGGTAAAAACTATATTTTCACTATTTACAAAATTAAATAGGAAATTAAGATGCAAGCATAAGTATATAAACTAGGAGTGTTAAAATGTTGGAATGTTATACATACAAACAACTGGGGTTGGATGATCCTATGAACTCAAGAATTACGTTAAAATTCTCTAGATCAAAATAAGGTTTGTTGTAACATATATATATAGGTACATACATACACATGTCATAAAAGTGAACATTTTGTTCATTCCTATTGCCTGTTTTTTTCCATTGCACTTGTGAGTTAAAACCCATAGTTAGGTAAGGCCCACAGAACAGGGTGTGCAGTCCCTCACAGTGGGAGGAGGGTGAGAATTGGAAGAGTACAAGTGAGAAAACTTGTGAGTTGAGATGAAGACAGTTCAATAAGTAAAGAAAAAGCCATGTGCACCAGCAAAGCAAAGCAAGGAATTCATTCACTATTTCCTATTAGCAGGCAGATGTTCAGCCATCTCCAGGGAAGTAAGGCTTCATCACACATAACGATTATTTCGGAAGAGAAAAGCCATAATTCTGAATATCCCCTGTTCCTCCTTCTTCTCCCAGTTTTTATTGATGAGTTTATCATATGATATGGAATATCCCTTTGATCAGCTGGGGTCAGCTGTCCCGATTGTGTCCCCTCTCAACTTCTTGTGTAACCACAGGCTACTCATTAGTGGGGTGGTGTGGGAGGCAGAAAAGGCCTTGACTCAGAGTAAGCACTGCTTTATAGTGAAAACGTACCTGTATTATCAATGCTGTTTTCAGCACAAATCCACAACACTGCACCATACTAGGTACTATGAAAAAAATTGTTATCGCAGACAAAATTAGTACAATACTAAATCTAGGAATCTGTTAGTGTATGCTGCTTCAAGAGAGCAAACATGTTTATACTCAAAGTATGCCATAAAATACAAAATCTCAATAGGACTATGATGGACAAAGAGGGGTGAGTTCATTAATACAAATTTGATGGTCAGACAACTACCAATCTCAGTTCTTTCCTTCTGTAGCATTTCAATCTGAAGTTCATTTATTCTTTCTGCAGCTTTGGATAGTGAGCATCCAAAGAGACATTAGAGGGCACTACGAGAGCTCATGCCTGTCCCATGCATACCAGTAGCACAGCCTCAGCTGTGTGCTTTCCACAACATGTGCGCAGGCAATCCCGTTGTCCTCAAGTACCATGATAGTGTGGTGTGCACCTAGGCATGTGCCCATCTCCTATAGGCTTGGCAGCCTTCAGCCTGTCCATGCAGCAGCTGAGTGTTGGAGGCAGCACTTGGGGAGAAGGAGCCCTTCCCTTTCCAGCCACTCATGTCATTTCTCTGTCAAGAGAGCACAAATTCAGGCTGATCTGAGGAAATGATCCCAACCTGAGCTTTGCAGCCAGGAGGACCAACTAGGTCCCCAAGCAGTGTATGTCCACAGCAGCTCAGGGTACCCCAGACTTGGCCAGGCCCTCCCCAGTGGGCACCATCCTGCAGGTTCTGAACTCAGTGGGCAAAACTAGGGCCATGATACTGGACCTTTGGCAGCCCTTGATGCTGGCCCACCATGGGGAGAGAGAGTGCCAGAGATGAGGCTGGAGATAGCCTCGTGGTGAGGACCCAAGAGGAAGATGAGCTCCCCACAGCATGAGGTCCAGACCTGTCTGGAGTCAGCACAGAGAGGAGTCTGGGCACAGGCATTCCCATGGGCCAGAATGGGGCCCAGAGGAACCAAAATCAGGTCTATAGGCCCTGGTCAAGGTGTCCCAGGTGAGGCTTGTCGAAGACAGCATGTTTGGGGATGCCTTTGGGGTGCTGAGACTATATCTGTCCTTGATATGTTTCCATAGAGCTTCCCTGGCCCCAGAACCATAGAATAATGAGAGAAGCAACAGAGAAATGATTGCCATTGGAGTGAGTGATTGTGTCCTCCCACCTGCCATCACATGTCTTGGCTGCTTACTGAAATGAAATGCGAACATGTAATAAGAGTGTGACACAGCCAAGGGCTTGCAGTTTGCAGAAGTGACACAAACTGAGCAAGAGAAAGGAAAGATAGTATATGGCTAGTGGCAGTGAACTAATGGCATGTTGCTTCCATCCCTTCACTCACATTATTTCATTATTTGTTGTTTGAATGAGTGTACCTAAGAGTGGGTTTTCATTTCCATAGGTAGTCTGTTGAACTTTTAGGGAATGAAGTAGTATAGCATATTGCTGAGGACTGTTAAAGAGTGTTTTCAGAGCTGCTGTCTCTTGGATTCACATTTGTTGCTCATATTATTTGTTGTATGTAAATTTCTCTTTGATCCTAGAAACACAAGGTCAGCAGAGGTGATTAGTTTGTATTGTATCAGGCTGTGGATTTGTGTCTAGGTTTGCTTTTCAGGCTAAACAAATTTACCTTTTTCTTTTGATAGCAAAACTATGACTTGCCAGATCTTTTGTCATACTCACAATTTCTTTACACATGGTTGCACTTAGTATCAGCCAAGTACCACCCTTCTCCCTTTTGTAACTGAAGTATCAAAAGGTGTTTTCAAACTGTATTCACCTTTACTTGAGTGGGGGAAGATTGTGAAGAATGAAAACATAAGAAAGTAAATAATTTAGACAACAAACTGAAGCTTTAAGATAAAAGCTTTTCTTGGTATTTTTTTAAAAAATACCAAGCTACATTCTTCAAAAGTAACAATGATGTGCATTTCTATTTTTTTCAATGATATATTTAAAGACAACTTAAAATGTCTTCTAGCATATTGCTAAAAAGAAGATTTTTTGTTGTTTTTAGAAACAGCTCACATGTGAATGTTCTTTGGGAAAGGAATCTTGTCTTCTTCATTGCCCATTATAGCACAAAATTGGTGGAAATATTTAACTAAACTGTAATAAAACCAAGTAATTTTATCTGCAAATTTTAGATTAAGAGGTCAGTCATACACAGAGTCTTTGACAGAATGTTTTCTGAAAGAGAATTGATTTATTAGGATCTTTTACAGAAGGTAATGCTCATAGGGGGAATCTAGTCACCTGAACAGGACATTCAGCTGCTGTCTGGATGTGACGCCAGTCTCCATTACAAGGGTCCTTGTAACCAGATTTTTAGCTAGACTGAATGGGATTCTCTTAATTCTTAATTTAAATGAGATAAGAAGGTTATCCCCATGTAAATATATTCAGTCCCTTTTGAGAAAGCTGAATGTCTGTCAGATTTCAGCATTAAAGTCTTTCAAACCATGCTTAACACCATTTTTTCTTGTTGCTTAATAGGCATATGCAATCTGTTCCCAGGTGAAATAATGAGCTACGCTCAGAGTTACAGCATTTGGAGCAGTATCCTTCCACTTCATTGAGTTAATCTTTATCAGCTCTAGGAAGGTCATTCCTGACAGATTTTGTTAAATCTGTTCTTAAGGCCTGCCTGTCTTGAATCGCTACAATTTAGCTCAGTAGGCTATTTAATTCTGAGAAGCCCTTCTGATAGAAATTTTTTTCTTAGTCTCTAGCATAAAGTTTTCTTGCTTTTAGTCTTATTCTTTTTGTCTTCTCCACTATAGGCATACATAGAGAACAGGAGCTTTTTAAGTACACTAAGTCTGATAAAATGTCTTTAGTTTTCTGTTCAGGCTATAAAAACTCTGCTTACTAAAACTTTCTTACTAAGCCATAGGAGCTAGAACCCTCTTAGTCTTACGGATTTTTTGTGGACTTTCCTAAATTGTACTACATCTTGGAGCTGCAATTATCATGGACATGCTATCTTTACAATAAAGGACCTGTATTTAGAGAATAGAAAGCAAATTTCTATTTAAATTGCTAATATGAAATTCAAATGAAAAAAAATATGTTTGAACTTTTTTCAGTATGATAGAAATTCAGGGAACCCTGTAGTTAATGGATTCAACAAAGATTTGCATTGTGCCCTTTTCCTGCTCTGTTTCTGCCCATTGTATGGGATAACAAAAGCAGCAGCATCTAGTACAGCAATTATGTCAGGCCTTTCATTTATTGCATGAAATTCTGAAACATACTTATCTTCCACCTAGCAAGTTCTGGAACTACAATTTGTCAGATTTTGAGAGGCAGTCTATACTACCCTGTTTTTTATACTCTTTACCAGTACGTCTACAACTGACCAAAGAAAGACTTGTTTTGATCCAGTATAGTGGTTCTTGTATTGTTATGGTACATATTTGTTCCAATGATCACTTTGTTTTATCTCATTAATTTCTCCGTGGCAAAAATTAGAACCTTTATCTGTTGCATTCCTTAACATGTTTTTGTCTTTCATTCTATTACTAAAGCCCTTTCCTTATTGTTTGCCATTTTTTTTTTTTGTCTTTTCTCTGGAACTTCCATTTTTCCCATTGTCTTTCCTCTGTTTTGTTTCACAGATAAAGGAAAATAAAGACAACGATACAGAAAACAATTTCCACTTTTGTTTGGGCTGTTGTGTTTATAAAACATTTGTACTGTCCTTAGTATTCATCTGTTTATAATTCTCGTTTTTAGGACAGTAACTGTGCTTGATTCGCTAATGCTGGTATGTTTATAACAACATGCCTGAAGTTTTATTTTCCCTATTGTAGTGTCTATGTTAACAAAACCACACTGATAAAAAAAAATAAATCACTCTTGTACTGTCCTTTCTATCTGGTATGTCATTGAAATCTCACTCAGATGACACTCAGCAAAAGCATTGTAACAGTACATGAAATTCAGCAGGAACGAGTAATAATGAAGTTAATATTGTTTATTTCTCCGAGTTATTGTTTATTTCTCCGAGTTACTGTTTATTTCAGTACCTTTACTATTTACTGTTGAGTGTTGGGATTTCTTCTTCTTATGTTCAGCCTCTCTGCTAAGATGATTTTGAGTAGCTGATAGAATACTTTTGTGAATGTATAAAATTAAATGGGAACATGTGCAGTTTATGGCTTTTTATAATTAGCTGCTGCCAGGATAATATCTCTCACATTATCTAAAAGTTTGTCCTTGAAAAAATTTCAGGCATCTTCTGTTCTCATTGTGCTTTGTGATGATCTTTGCCTTTTTATTGATTCAGCACTTACCTTTGAGCCTTACTTTTCAAATATGTTGAATTTGCCTTTTATCAGCTTAAAAATGTGGATCTCATACATATTTACACTGCAAGCTGTGACAGCTCTGAAAGAGGTCGGTTGTGTCAACTGCTTTATACGTCCACAAGAAATTCTATTATCTGTTCAACAGACACAGCTTTACAATATGTGAAAGTAAGCATATTGTTCTAATAATAGCACCTCATTTTGAAAATAATAGTTTGTGGGTTTAGATACACAGTTTTAAATAAGATCAGTCTCAAATTAATACTGAAATGAAATAAAAGTAGTTTGAATGACAACTCTTAGTTTTATCGTAGTGTTGTGGCTGTCACCAAGAAACTACGTTAGTTTTAAAATGATAGCTGTGACTTTCTTGTCATTGTATCTTTTCTGATGTCATGGTTTAAGCCCAGCTGGTAACATAGAACCCCTTCTTCCTCTCCCTTGCTCCCAAAGGGATGGGGAGGAGAACTGAACGAATGTAACTTCCACAGGTTGAGATAAGAACAGTCCAGTAACTTAGGTGTAATACTAAACTACTACTGCTACCTCTAGTAATTGTAATGATAAAGGAAGCAAGAAGGGGAGAGAATACAATTGCTCATCTCGCTCTGACAGATTCCCAGCCCAACCCAAGCAGCGATCTGGGCCTTCCAGGTAACTGCCCCCAGTTTATATACTGGTCATGACGTGCTGTGATATGGAACACCCCTTTGGCTATTTTGGGTCAGGCATCCTGCCTCTGCTTCCTCCCAGTTTCCCATGCGCCTCCTCACTGGCAGAGCATGAGACTAAGTCGTCCTTGATCAAAGTAAACATTACTATTCAACAACTAAAAACATCGGTTCTGTTCTCAGCACTGTTCTCAGCACTGTTCTCAGACTAAAGTTGAAAACACAGCACCGCACCAGCTACTAAGAAGGAGAAAAATGACTGTTAACAGCTGAACCCAAGACACCAGATTATGGGATGAGAAGAGTTGATAAGGCTGTTGAATCAGATATGTCATAGGCAAGTACCAGATTCAAAACTGTTCTTTGTAGTACAAGGAGGACATAAAATATTTGCTTGTCTTTACTTTGAATTTTGTTTGTCTTTTTCTGTACGTGGAGCAAGTCTGTGATCTCATTTAAAAAAGGTGTCTGTTAATGATGATCAACAGTGGTGTCAATTATTGGTGAGACTGGGTTTCAGCTTGATTTAAAGCAGATTTAAAGGTCATGGGGAGAGTTAGGCAAAGGAAAATTTACAATAGCAAAGCAGGTGAACTTAACCCTGATCTTCAGCATTTCAGAGTAAGAGCTGCATGTAAGAAGAAAAGGCTAGGAGCTACAAGAAGAAAGAAGGCAAAGTTTTATAAAAATGCATAGCAAAACTGACTCTTCGTGAGAACTGATTTCTTTGTTATAGACAAACCCTAACCTACCCATAGAGATGTTCTTAATGTAATTGCAGAGTACTGTCTGCATTACTTCCTTTGACCTGAACAGAAGCTTAGTTCTGGTAATTTGTTTGCATTGACTATACCTTTGCTACTACTTTGCTGGCTCCTTTAGTCACTGAATATTAGTCTCTTACTCTAATATGTACATTTCTATCTCTTTTACAGTAGCAAGGTATCTATTATATGACAAAGTCGGTTATACAAGAATATTTCTGGAGCCTTACTGTGCTCTGATAACAGGCTGAAATAACCCAGAAGGGGGTTCTAATATCTGATGAGACAGAAGCTCCAGCTCTTCCCAGTGCTGGAAAAAAATATTTAGAAAGTAGAAATAACTGTAATTTATCACTTATGCCAGCATCTGACAAACACTTTAAACCCTGTTGCGTAGCTTTAAATTATATAAATAAATTAAACATAAAACTAGAAGTTCCTATTTTAAGAAAGAGCACAAATGGAGGTATTTTAATCATGGCATCATAAAATACCTTGGGTTGGAAGGGACTTCAAAGGTCATCTAGTCCAATACGCCTGCAATGAGCTGGAACATCTTCAACCAGAACCACATCCAGCCTGGCCTAGAATGTCTCCAGGGACTGTGCATCCATCACTTCTCTGGGCAACCTGTGCCAGTGTTTTACCACCCTCACTGTAAAGAATTTCTTCGTCACATTCAGCTGTTCTCTAGTATAGAAAAAAAACTTCAAAATGAGATGGTTGAAATGTCAGCATACGAATCATCAGATATTATTTCTTGTGTCACAAAACTTACACATTTTTAGCAGAGTGTCAGTGTTAAGATTTTATGTTTTGAAATGCATTTCCCCTCCTCAGATTTCCTCTTGGAACTTTCTCATTCCAGCAGATGTGAGGAATCAGGGTAACCTGATCTGAGTGCAAGCTCTTAACCCAGGACTTGTCAAGGCATGGAGTCACCTCTTCTTCAGACATTTATATTCTCAGGGTTTTTTCAGAGATTCCGACAATGACAGGGAAAGCCTTCAAACTGATGCAACAAACAGCAAGAAATTCCTCAATTTATTGTTCCTGTCATATATTGCCCAAGGTTTCTTCCTGTCACATTCTGATATTTTTGGCTTCTTTTAATTACTGAAAGATAACTAGCCTTGTTTTTTCTTTCCTACCATTACATTAATTCCTACTAAAACAGAGGGTGTAATGTTTAATATGTGTAGGAAAAAACAGATGTACTCCAAACAAACCAACCAAACAAAAAATTATTCCAAATATTTTCACACATTCACAGACTCATTTGAGCACTTTTATAATTTGTTCAGATTGAGTAGGATCACCCTTGGTAAAAAGTGATAGTGAAATGACCACTGATGATGGTTTTTGCTATCAGTAAAAATATAAAAATCTGGTCCTTACACATCTGACATTGTTTTAAACCTACTCAGTATCCGAATTAACATTAAAAAAGATTAAAGTTTTTTATCCTTTTCATTTTTAAGGAAGTGAATCTACATGGTCAGAAAGTATAAGCAACGCTGTCATTACCAATCAATATGCACACTGGACCATAAAAATGACAAACTATGAGTAAAATGCAGATTAAGAACACCTACTTGAAAGTAGCTTCTTTAGTTCTTTAATACTTATAAACACTTCCATGAAATTACATGCTTTGGAGAAAAAGAAAATTATCAGCTTTTTATTCTATGTTAGAGGGAAAGTGGAAATGGTACTGAAAACTTTGTAGATCTCTAATAAGGTCTCTCTTTGGCCTTTCACTCTATTTCCTTCTATGTTTATCATTTGTATTTTTCATTTTTTCTGGGTAATCTGAAATTAATACTTCAATGTGAATTATTCCTCTGTTAGAGTTTCCACAGCAGTATTTCAGCAGTGAATATTGTTTGTAGCAAAGGCTTTATCACAGGGCAAGGTAGTTTTTTTTCTTCTTGTGTGTGTCAATTGAGACAATTTATTTGAAGACTTTGAGAGTGAAAGAAAAAGCTAAAATCAAAATGAGGCTAATAAAAGTCAATATTTCCCATTTGAGGACTGTCAATCAATTTATGTGAAATAGCTTCCCTGTTTGTTCGACAAGAAAAGTACTTTGTGTCACAAATGACCTAAAAATTCTTGGGTGTCCTTCTTATTGAGAAATACCTGGTGTTTTGGTCTTGTATTACTTATTCAATTGGCAATGGTATATTCATATTAAGCCATCTGTTTCCATAGACAATTTAGAAGAAAATATGATTTTATTATGTTATACTGAAAGATAAGTAGAAGTTCCTATGATAAAAAGTTCCATGATAAGTCTGAAATTAATTTGGAATCAAAACAACATAATAAATTGAAAATATATAGTAGATGTTTAATCAGCTTAGCAAAGACATAGGATTTAAATTTTTATAATTGTTCTATTTATCTAAAGATAGATTCTATTATATTCTTACTCTCTCTTATCTGGCTTGTAGTAGTGAAAAATAAATAAGGCAAAGTAAATCTAAAGATCTATTTCATTTAAATGGTATCAAGCATTCAGCTTATGTATAGAGTTCAACACTCATAAAAATATTAATCATGTAAGCTACACTGAGCCTTTAGAAAATGAAGAAATATCAAGTTTTAATAAATTGTTCTAATGAATAATTTCTTTTTAGGTAACTAATCTGCATCTAGGTACCTAACTAAACCCTCTTTTTTTTTTTATTTTTTTAACGTAACATATATTTACCATATAGTTAGCACATCAGTTTACAATGGGTTTAAATTGGGGAATGCTAAGGATTACTTTGTCTAGATTTTCATAACAGGCTTTTTTTTTGGCTTTTGACTCAATATTTTTTCCACAATTTGTGTTTTCAATTTCTAGTATTTTAATTTAGGTTTAGTTTTTCTTTTTGCTGACCAATAAGAACATGCAAAACAGTGCCAGAAAACATTCCCCAGAGGCATTAAATGATATTTGGTTTTGTATTTGTTTTATTGCTTTTAACGATATTTAAATTATTTTTAGTCCTTATTCATACCAATCTTCTTAAGGGAGTCAGATTTTTAAAAGCCCACACCTTCTTTTTCACCCCTTCTATAAATAATGTACAACACACACACTAAAATAAACAACTTGACTATAATTTGGTCTCTGTTGATGACAGGCTCCAAACAGCTTGCTTGTGTCTACAACCCTTTGTCAAATTAACCTTTTTCTACACTGCTAAGTGCTGTTCTAAATAGTGTATTAATAATACTAGGGTGCAGAGATGAAATAAACATCTGTTAGAATTTTCTTATAGAAAGTTGAAATGGGACAGCATGCCTGCTTTCAGGAATGAATAACATTTATATACGAGCAATTGTGGACAAGATTTGAATCATCAAAGTATCCCTGCCTGCTGGTGAAGTGCTAAAAAATGTATTCTTAGATGACTTGACACTTTACCTTCCATTCCCGTGGTACTACATGGAGGATGTTGTACTATGCCCTACTTAATTACTGTTGGCCTTCTGCTTTGTTATTCCTGCACAGCGAAGACAGGACAAGACAACTGACATACACAAACATTTTTCTACAGATAAAAGGTAGATCAAATATATCCAACTTCAAAGCATGGCTAGAAAGTTTGGTTTATTTAACCCCCAAGGCTCCAGCCACATTTCTTATAGCTACATCTATAAACATTAGTAGATTAATGAGAATTTCCTGTGTTCTCAAGCACTTTCTATTTGGGAAAAATTCCAAGGTGATATTTCTAACTCATCTTTCTCATTACCCTTATCAGTACCTTACAAAATACTACATTTTGTCATTAGCTTCTTCAGTGAGAAATATGGATGTAGTTTGCAACATACTATATTGAAGCCAAGTCTGACAAACTGCAGCAGAATGGGTATACCAGATTGACAACTATTGAAGGATTAATACTGGGACAGTGTCATGCTCCCCATGGCATGCCTTTGGCAGCCCCAGGATCCATGGAGCTCTAGGCTTTGTGGCTGTCTGAATCCTAACCCTAACTCTACACCTAAATTGAATAGCATCTTAGCTGAGGTCCTGCAGCAGAATGGGTGTTTCCACTGTGAAAGGTGTTGAGGTAGCAAAGTTGGTGCAGTGCTGTTCTCATCTTGGCATGGCTTTGGCAGCCTGAGCATCCCTGGAGTTCTAGTCTTTGTGGCTATCTGAATCCTAACCCCAATTATAACCTTCATTTGCATGGCATCTTGGAGCTGAGGCTGACGTCCTGCAGCAGACTGGGTTTCGCAAATGTGGAAGAAGGACTTGAGGGTGTTGGTTGAAGAGAAATTGAACATGAGCCTGCAGTGCACGCTTGCAGCCCAGAAAGCAACCGTATCCTGGGCTGCAACAAAAGGAGCGTGACCAGCAGGTCAAAGGAGGTGATCCTGCCCCTCTACTCTGCTCTCCTGAGACCTCACCTGGAGT
>JBCJKH010025506.1:0-45368 GCA_039877255.1 Loriculus beryllinus | reverse complement strand
GGCCAGATTGAACGGGGCTTGGAGCAACCTGGTATACTGGAAGGTGTCCCTGCCCATGGCAGGGGCTAGAACCAGACAAGCTTTAATGTCCCTTCTAACCCAAACCGTTCCATGATTCTATGAATACTTGGGAGCTTATATGTAAAAATTTGGCTTTAGGTATATATAGTTTGAAAAACTGAAAACTTGTAAATACATCATTATTAACTGGGCTCATCTGACTTAAAAAATAATTTACAACACATATCACTTAAATAGTTCGAAGCACAATCATTCATTCTCCAAGTATGACACAAGCATTTAGTACCCACCTGTTGGCAGTGTTTTATCTTGCTCAAGTTTTTTTTTTTTAACTTACAGCATAAGAACACATCTCTTTGGTTACCTCCAGATTGTTTTTCCTTTCAGTCATACCAGATCAAGTCTATAGATGCTTTACTAAATGAGCCTAATATTTTATCACCATTTTTAGGACTTTCTTAGTATTTCAAGACTCCAAGGGAAATTAAGAAGGTCTTGGGGATCTTGGGTTCTCTAAAATCTCCTAAATTTCTAACATAGAGGATCAAATTCCAGTTGTGTCTTATAATAAGACCTGACACCAAAGAGAATATAATTGGCCATGTTCATTTTGGGCATTCTATTAACTTATGAAGTTCCCAGTGCTATAACCTTCACTAACCAATAGGATGTCTGTGGAATTCCACAAGGGCAAAGTTTGTGCTGCATGAATGTCTTTCAAAAGCACAGCTAGTGTCAGGAAGAACTTGATTCAATCCAAACACAATGAGGTTGCTGGTACAATGCCCAAACATATATGTACTACCATTACTTTTTTCCCAGACAAATTAAGAATGTTTCACATCATCAGTTTGCAATTGAACATCACTCAGTCAACCAGCTTACACAGATATGTTCAGCATGCCAGCTTCTGTGAATCCTAAACCATGCTGCCAGTAAACTACATAAAGGGAACTATAGCTAATGTAGAATCATAGAATAGTTTGGGTTGGAAAGTACCTTAAGATCATCTAGTTCCAACCCCCCTGTCATGGGTAGGGGCACCTCACACTAAAAATTTTGCTGTAGGATAATTGTTTTGCTTCAGAAAAAACTTTTTTTTGCAATCAGATTTTTTGTCACCCCTTGTCCTGTCACTACAGTCCCTAATGAAGAGTCCCTCTCCAGCATCCTTAGGACCTCTTCAGATACTGAAAGGCTGCTATGAGGTCTCTACGCAGCCTTCTCTTCTCCAGGCTGAACAGCCCCAACTTTCTCAGCCTGTCTTCATACAGGAAAGAAGAATATACCCAACCTCTATCTATATTGAGATTACAAATATTAGTGCCAAGATACAGTCCTGGTCTTAGCTTGGTAATACTGTGTGAAGGCCTTGACATCTTTCTAGCCCACTTGTATTTCTGCTGAGGGAAAATCCAACCTATGTACTCCTTTGGGCTGATGTAGGACTTGTGAAGTAGCATGAGACACTGTTCACCTTTCCTCATACAGGGTGTCTGCCGTGTGCAGGCAGGATTTCACATGTGGTGTTTCATGGGGAGTACTTCAGACATCTGTTCTGAATTAGACCCAACACAAGTGCTGGGAAGAACTATGATTACTGTATGATGACAAGCTCTTCAGAGATGGGTGCGTTCCTACTGAGACACTGAGAGAAAAATCCTTTCTTCAGAGGAGCATATTAGTTACCTTAGTGATGTCCATCAGCAGAAAACTGTTTCGAGGCAGCTGGGATGAACTTATTTTCTGCTGTGGGTATGCCCTGACAGAAACATGGAGCATCCCACTTAGAGCTAAAGCTTCCTCTTCCCTTTCTTCATCATAAACTGCTGCTTCTTTATTTTAACTTTTCCCTCCTTACAGGAAAATCAATGTCACTTGAAAACCAGATTTTATATCTGTAAGGCTTGCTGAGAAATTTTTCATGCTGTAGCTCTGTGCAGTTTCTGTATTTTTAGACATCTATAGGAAAAAATCCTAGTCTACTTCAAAAATATTCATGCCAAGTCTTTCTTTCTTTATACTATATTGTACATACTGTTGAGTGTTTCAGATAGAAAATGATAAAAGATTAAAACTCAAAGAAGCTTCTAATGAAATCAGTTGCTTTCACAGGAAACAGTCCAGTGCAGAAAATACTGAAGAGGGCTTATTACAGTTGATAAACTATAAAGAAGTGTCTGTTTTACTTTGTGTCTAGAAGGCAGGGAATTAATTCAGTGGACCAGATCCTTACTAGTCCTGTGACCATGTTCCATGTTCTACCTGGCACCCAAAGTTTTTAAGAATAACAGTGAATAAATAAAGTAAAAATGAAACAAAATCAAAATGCAGACTCTGATGGTTACTTTGCTCTCCCTTATTGCAGCAGCACTGGCAATGCCAGTGAGAGAAAGGGGCAACACCTGAGGAGTGGCAGGAAGCTGCACCATCCTTCCGTGTTGGCCACCTCACAGGATTTGCCATGTGTCATCTGCCCATGGCCCTTCATGGAGCTGGGAGTAGAGCTATGCTGAGCTGGGCTTTCATGGGATGTGAGCAGCTACAGCACAGGACATAGCAATGTATCAGAGGCTCAGGCTGCCTTTTAAACTGGAGGCAGCCTTGCCTCAGTAAAGGCTTCTGAACTCTCTACTTTCTTCTAAATAAGCTGGCTTTAGAAAGCTGAAATTTTGCCCTCCTTAAAAGCACCTATTTAAGAGATGCAGAATAAATTAATATTCCTTGTAAGAAAAAAAAAAAGATTCTTAGAGGGCTATAAATAAGATGACAGAGCTAAACAGAAGTGTATCTGAAGGCAAAGGGTGCTTTTCAAAACATAGAAGTTGTGTGCAAACAAGGGATCTTAACACAGATCATGAACCCAGACAAATTAGGCTCAAAATTATAAACAAAGATTTCAAAGGACAACTTGCTACAGGGAAATATAAAAGTTACTAATAAAACCTTAGACCACAAGAACTAGGAAACTCTGCAGGGCTGATGGATGATCCAGAAGTAAGAGGATCCCAAAAAAGGCCATGGAAGATGTGCAATTGCTACTCTTTGTTGCAGTGTTCACTACAAAAGGCCTTGGAGACATTCATATCCATACTCTTGCTTTGCAAAAATCAGGTCTGAAGTTATCTCACATTGAGTGGGTGGAAGAAAAAAAAATAGCTTAGATAAGTAAAATGGATAATAAAATCAGCTGGCCTAAGTCCTGTTCACCCAACAGTTCCTAGAGTACTAGTATTCCTAGACAGCGAATAGTTGTTCCACCAACTGAAGTGTAAATTTATCATTCAACTAGGTTTTGAAGTCAGCCAAATAGAAGGTACCAAATTTTGGACAAGGCTCCAGAAGGTGTTTGTATTTGAGGCAATCCACTTAAAAATATCCTAAAGAATATTATCAGCCGGCACATGAATAACTCTGAACTAATGGGGAAGCATCAACCTACTTTTTGTGGAAGGAAACCATGACTCCTGCTATGTGCTGAAGGCTTCATCAAGATCCTTCATATGTACATGATCAACTCTATACGAAACTCTTAAATACCATTAATGTTTCTGTTAAGGTCTTTTAAGAAAAACCTGTGAAGACCATTATAAAGAAACTGAACTATCTTGAGATGAGAAAGATTAATAACTATCCAAAGGCCCATCATGGGGTATTAAAAAACATGGTCCAGTTGCACCTTCTGTCTCAGAACACAAGAAAAGGAGCGTTGAATGAAATCCTCAGACAAACAAAAGGAACTACTTGTTCCATATGGCTCCTTATTAAATGACACTTTGACCACATAATCAGAAAATCATGTAGAAACAAAAATCATAAATGGGTAAAAAAGGGCAAATTATGCAAGAAATATCCATCAGGTACAACTAAACACACAAATTCAAGTTTCCAGCTCTTTATGTGTATGAGGCCTCTAATAAATGACTGAAAGTAACAAGGTTTATAATAGTCTACAGAGACAGAAAAGCAAGTTCATCATCTGTGTCTCAGCTCCCTGCAGCTTTAACACTTGCAGTCTGCGTGCTTACTTGGAGAAAGCTTGAACTCTGGAGATATTCAGAAATCTTCTTGGAAAGAACGTTGGTTGGAAAAGGTGTTTCAATAGGAATACTAGATTTTTCATTTACTTATTTACCAGCATTTCCATTAACATACTGACAGCACGAGCACTGCATGGAGCCCTTCCTAGTTTGCATAGCACAATTACTCTAAGTGGCAACATCTTTTTCTTCTTACTGTCAGATTCTTATGCTGATTAAAACCAGGAGAGGGCCTCCAACCAGCAACTGACCTCTAAATTAGTATGAAGCAAGAGTTAGCTCTACAGAAGTTGAAAGCAAGTATGAAGCAAAAATCAAGCTTCTGATTTATGAGATTACATGTATGCATCCAAATACATGCAAACTTCCACATGCAAGCATCCTGTCACCTGTGATAGAGCATGAGGCTTCACATCTGTCTGCAACCTAGAGCAGAACTGGCAGGTGTTGAAGAATGGTTGGAGGATCGTGGACATGGCTCGTTGGTTGTGACTTTCCCTCGCCGCCCGCAGGCAGGTACATATGTGCTTTGAATTAAAGCTTTCTAAGGAGAACGGAAGAGGTTACATTGCCTATATTCAGATATGTCTACTCAGAGGATCTGCAGCTGAAATGTGTGCTTGTATCAGAATGATAGAGCTAGGGTTTAAAAAAGATGCTGCTTTTTCAAGCCAGAGTTGGCCTTGGCATGTTGCATGTGCCCTGCAGATATCTGCCTCTTGCTTCCTACCCTTCCTCATCTCCAGGCTCCCACACACATTCATAAAGGGATTAGAGCATTTAAATAGCCTGCTTGCAAAACTGTATTGAGACATAGATATTGATGTAAATTGTACAGCCTGTTGGCACTGTATGAATCATGCCAGGCCTAGAATGAGTCTACATTAATTCTGTGTGTGCTGTATTTCCATTTCCAAACTAGTTCTCTCTTGATATTCATATTTGAATTGCCTTAATTTGGATTATTTTCTTTCTTCTTGCAATTTTCCTTTGCATCTATTAATGGTTTGCCAAGTCTCTGTATATGTAGTTGATTTCCAAAGCTTCCCTCATCCTGTTCTGTATTTGATGGGCAATTCTTCCAAAGGAATGTAAACAATGGCAATTGGAAATCGAGATAAAGAAAGAGGTATCTCTTAAGCTAATTGTCATAAGCAAATGCTTGTTAGGAACAGAAAAAAGTATCAGAAAAGGGTCCATTCCTACTGTAAAGCTGCTTCTTTGCACCTCAGATATACACACAGCAGACTTATGTCCTACCATTTTGGTCATGCTGACTTCCTTTATATGGAAAGAATGTGCTACACGTTGAACCCTGTTCCTGCTTTTTAAGAGGAAAGCCAGCTCTTCCCAGGTCACCTCCATGAAAACACAGGCACACATGAAGCCTCACCAACAGCACATACACCATGTATACAAGAGGCTGCTGGTACTGTCACTGAGGAGGAGTGGTACTGCCACAGGACACATCACCTGCTGTGATGGCTACTGTGATGAATGGCCATATGCAGGTGATACACTTGAGAGTGGCTATAAACCACCTGTCAGTAGGAGTTTGCATTTATCAAGTCAGGCATACCTTTGGTGAATCTGGTACCAAAGGGGATTAGCAGGCAAAATGCATGCAACCCTGTGTGCTGCAGCAGCTACCAAAAGGTCACTACATTGTTGTTTGATCCTTGCTACCAGAAATTACAAGAACACTTGTAACAAATACGGTTGTTTATAAATCCATGGAATAGCCTGCTGGGTGAAAAGTTCATTTAAAAGTCACATTCAATTAACAAATGATTGTCATCGCCAGATGTGTATATCCTGAGGTATGGTTTAATATGTCAGACACAGACAGAGCAACAGGCTACATGGTGATTAATGCTTACAAAGCATCACACTAAGTAAAGAAAATAAACAGCCTAACTCACATACCTTAAGCTAACTGGAGTGAAATATGAAATAAGGGAAAAAAGATGATGTCCAAAAATTACAGAGAATTGCAATATGTTTGCATACATTCCCCAGGCTATGTTTCCATGCTTCATCCAACTGGGAAGCAAACCTCTCCTTTTCAGATCAATAAATAAGGAATATTTTGTTCAGAAGCAATAAACCACAGCAACAGAGTTCTACGTACATTACTCAAAAGACAACAAAGACAAGATAGGTCTCTAATGTGACCTGCTGGGCTTCTGGAGAGAAGTAGAATTGCATACAAGCTCAGAAGACCCAAAGTAGTGGGTGGTGTTAACGAGACTTTCCACAGCTTTGTGGAGCATCTTCCAGGCTTAACACATTTTCCTGTGATGTTACAACTGAAGTACAGGTGGCTGAGGCTATATTTTCATTATACAAGAGGACTAGCAACAGCACTGAGTTCAGGAGTTCTCCCCTGACACCTACTTCACAGATGGCCAATTTTAGCTCCATGAAATGGTGCATCATCTCCTCAGCTGTACAACTGGCTGCGGGGTCATGCTGTAAACTGGAGCAGCAAACAGGACATAAGGGTGGGCCAGAGGCACTGACAAATAGTGCCAGAGTGGTATCATGAAGCATGGTCTCCACTCAAGCTCTGTCATACTGCAACCGTCTACATGAGCTTTTTTGGGTGGGAATTTTTCTTCATTCTATTGGAAAGGTACAAGGATTTCAGGAGAAATTTACTTGTATGGCTGTCTGCAATGTGTTTCTTCATGACTGAAGTCAGTGCAGCTTTCTAGAGCTGCTAACGCTGGCTGCTGCAGTAATGTCACATACTGTATGAATTCCTGGGCTGAACATTTTCACTTTTTCTGAACTATCTATTCTCTGCACACCATAACCAGGAGGCAAAAGGATCATATGAGATAAGGATACCCACTAATTCCAGCTGGAAATGTTGGGAAATTGTCCTACAAGGAGCAATCTTATCAGATGTCCAGAATAAGCTGTAATTGCTAAGGAAAAGTGCTAAAAAGGCGAGAATTGAGATAAAAAAAAAAATAAAAAATTAAAAAAGTTCGAATACAAAGAATTATTTCCAGTTTTCTCACTCCAAAAGGCGCAGGTTTTCAGCATCTCTCTTGTTCCCTTCCACATTTCCTTTCCAAGGGTGTTTGACCTGTCCCTCAAACCTGGCCACATGAAGCACATGCCTGTTACAAGCACATGTTGCTCAAACCACAGAAAAACAAGTAGCAGCAGAACATTACTTCTGCTTGCACAAGAAGTACTTGTGATACAGCACAAGATAGAGCACATGCAGTCTTAACAGCAGCCACAGTCAGTGCTCCTGGCATATTAACTCCATCACCAATACAGAGCACTTGTAAAGCATCGTATGGCAAGTTAGTTGCAAGAAATAAGTCTAGGAGAGTTACAATGCCCATGTCTCTCTCATAATCTCATAGCAACATATTTGTTTATTTCCTCATCAAATGACTGTACACAGTGTGTTGCCATTCATTTATATTATGTGAATACAGGCTACAGCCACATCTCTCTCAGGTCCTACTTGTCATGCAAAAGAAGAGCAAACAAGCCCTGAGACACATATGTCTCCCTACTCTCTCGGTAGAGAGACAAAAGAAAAACAGCATTGTGGAGAATTATCTGCATATCATCACAAAGTGATCAGAAAGTGACAATTATTACAAAAATCCAAGCACACGACTATTGTTTGGGACTAGTTGTCATTTGAATTTGGTTTCTGAATAATCTGGACTAAATAAGTTCCAAATATAGAATCCACAGTGCATGTGATTTAGAACAAAATAAGACCAGAGAATAGAATGGACTTGAATCTGAGTTTCCATTTCAGATGTAGAGATCATTGTCAGGGATGACGTAAGCAGTGATGATGTAAGCAGTAATAAACTTGAGCTTGCGCTGTGTCTTACTCATTTCATAGCTGGCTCAGAGCAGCCTCCAGGGAGAGAGCACATGGACATTGAAAACTGTTCTGAGGAGGGGTGAAAGGACATTTTGTCTTAAAAAAAAAAGAAGGCGGAGAGAAGATGTTTCATGAAAGAACCTCTCAGAATGAATCAGCTCTTGGAGTGCGTCAAGTAAGCATTACAAAACAGACTGTTTCTATGTATTCACCATTCAGAAAACCTTCAGTGAATCAGTGAATTAATTTCTTTCAGGAAGTTTCTCAGAAATGCCTCACCAACATTACTGGGGAATTAATCTTTATAATTCAGCTGTCAAGCAGTGTGACTGATCACACTTATTCGGTCTTATTCTTGCTCCCTCATTAAATGGTCTCTGCTTTAGAAAGACTTTTTCCCCTAAAAAAAATAAAACCTTCACCTAGTCACAAAATTAATCTCAAATGTCAGCAGCCTTGAAGATCAATGCTCTTAACTTTGTGTTTATTAGTCTCAGACAGAATTATAATTATCTGAAAAAACTAGAGAAGCAGAAGTTTTGTTCCTTAGAAAGCCCAGGGGAGACATAACTAGGGCATAGACAATGGATTTGAAGATACAGGCTGACCCTCTTAACCTTGTACAAGACTCTTCAAGCTTCTGTAAAATGGGCATATTAATAAATCAGAAAAGTATTAAGAGAATAATCACTGTGGATTTGGAGGTCCAAAATATTATACCTGGTAATGAGAACATAGTGAAAGAAATTAAGAATGGACATACCTGAGATTTAATCAATTCCAAGGCAGGCAGTTTGAGCAAGAATCTAGCTGCCAGTGAAAGGTTGGGAAGAGAGATGAGATTTTAGGAAGCAGAACTGACACATTTTTTCCCCAGTGGTAATTAAAATGTGGAATATCCTACCAAAATTACCAAACCAGTTGCAGCAAAAAATCATGTTCAAATAAAGTCTGGATGTAGTCTGATGGTGCCAATTAGAAATTGCATCTTCATCCAGACCAAGGAATTGTTGTATCTCCAATTTATTCATGTTATTAGGATGCCAGAGCAGTGCCTCTGTTTGCACTTCCCATGACTGTGAGAAGAGCTCATCACACAAAATTTCAGTGACTACAGAAATGGTGCATGTGGTCTTTCCATAATTTTAACTCACGGTGCGTTTCCTGCTGTAATAATTTAGCAACAGTGAAAAGCTTGGCTGTGCAAAACTTTTAACTCATCACCGTGTGGAAGACACACAGCTCAATTTTCTTTTCAACTGTCATAATCCCTGAAAAGATGTTTCCTCCAATTGTGCACTGGGAAACATTATTTCCTCTTCAGAGTTCCAGACATACCATGGGACAGTTCACAATATGCAGAGATGGCTCGTCTTCTAAATTAATAAACTAGATTATTGGGGGGGTGTCACTGGAAAGTTTATTTGCCATGTTGTTTAGAGTTTATGCAATGTTTATTCACCGAAATGTGCTTCTAAATTTAATACAGCTGCTCCTATAGGTAAGTTTTCACCTAGAAGATGGACAAAGGGGTCCTTGCTATGTGGGAAGTGTTAAATATCGACAAACCTTTCTGTTTTGGTTTCATGCAACACAACAGAATGTGAATTTCCTCTACTACACCACAGATTTGAAATACATAAATAAACAGCAAAAAGATGTTTAATCGAGATTTTATTTATTTATTTATTTTAGATTTTTTTTTTTATTTTTTTATTTTTTTTTTTATTTTCAGTTTAGTTAAGTTTAGGTCAATTCAGCTTGATCATGAGAGAATAATATTTAGAACCAGAAAATGAAAAGAACAGAACACACAAATACTGTAAGAGACTGGTACTGTAATGTTGAAATATGGTTTTGGTTGTAAATTAATGCTAGCACATCATTCATAGATTCACAGAACATCCCAGCTTGGAAGGCACCTCAAAAGACCATCTGGTCCAACCTCTCATGGGAAAGGGAATTCATCAATTACAAACAGTTATGTGATGAATCCTTTTTAAATTTCTGTGAATGCTGGTTTAGTGACACCAATGGAGTACAAATGTTAATGCTGGCAATATTAAATACATAAGCAAAGCACATAAACCCAGAGATTTCAATCATCCCATTATGCTGTTGTCTTTTCAGCTTTCGTAAGTGATATGACATCCTTAGGCTACACCTTTACTTTCACTGAAAATTTTCTATTTTTTTGAAAAAATGTAAATTATGCAAAAAATAAGTTTGGGGATATTTGGGGGTGTGTGCTTGATTGGCTGTTGTGGGTTTTTATTTAATAGAAGCTGAGCAAAGAAAGTCTGATAGAAAGAAAAAATACTTTTCATTGAAACACTGAAACATAGGGAAAAGGCATTTTCCAAACTTTTTAGCTTTATTTAGCACCTGTTAAGAGTACAGCCCCACATCCAAAGCAAAAATATGAGAATGTCTTGCTGATGGCAGGATAAAACTTCTACAGGGTTTTCCTCCATTCCCCTCCATTTTAAAGAACCTGTACGGAGGTTTAAATGTGTTTTAATTACTTTGCTTTCAAGCATTAACTGGTTAACCAGGTAGTGCTACAAATGTCAGGAGCTGAAAGTAAAATATGTGGTACCAAACATAAACAGTAAAAACTACCTGAAAGTAGCTTAGGCTGGGTTGTTCCAATACACATTTTTGTTGTAGGTGGCTCTCCTCCTTATCCATGATATTGTTATTTCAGCTGGGTTTTCTTTCCTTCCTAGATCGCACAGTGCAAATTAAGGAGGCATTGCTGCCCTTAGACTCCCTTCCACAAAATCTCAGTGAGATGGTCACTGATCTGCCATTGTGGGCATACAAAGGTTGCATAGTTTGTTCCCTTTTTTCATTCACCAGGGCATGAAAGTTTCTGGGACTGACCTTTTTGCTTTCCTGCAGTCATCTTTAAAAACATTTTTTCTGCTAATGGCTTATCAAGTCTTGACACAAGAATGCCAGAATAATGTATAAAATGGTTTCTAGCCTCCTAAGCTTGACTATCTGTGGCTCTTTCTTTAGAAACACTGCATAAACACTTGCATAAACACAAGTTTGAGCAAGAATCAACATTTATACTGTTTGGCTATGAAAACACCTGCTACTCAATGGAATGCTAGGGATGTTACCTGAGGTCCAGAATGGCATCTGTTACTAGCTAAGCAGATAAAGATAAAAACTTAACACTGTAAACTCAATTTATAAGCATTATAGAAAAATATTCATCATGGGCTTAATGTATTTCTTTTGCACTAATGCCTATGTATAATATACAAAGATATCCTGCATATTTATAGGCCCAAACCACATTACACATGCTAGGGCACCGGAATGTACCTGCTTGATTGTGCAAGTCTGGGTTCCCCCTAACTGACTGCACTCCTGCAGGCAGCTCTCCACTTTCATTCTCCATTGTCTGGGTGAGGATATACACACGGGAAGGAGATAACTTGCTTCCTGAAATATGTCTCCAGTCCTGAGGCTTGGAGTTCTGTCACCGAGATGCCAGAGTCCAAAGTCCTCTCCCCACAGACTCCATGCTTAAATCAATGACAAAAATAGCAGTGAGTTAGCTATCATCCACTCACTGATTTTATAGGGGAGCTCAGGGAACCAGATGCTTATCTAAGGTACATCATTTAAGAAAGCATTAAGAGAGCTTTAGAGTGGCCTTCAATTTGACATGTTGCAAGAGTCACTTGCACGATGGCCTCAATTCATGAGGGCATTTCTGGGCCTCTAATTTATTCTGGATGACAGACACTGGATAGTGACCTTTAGTCCACCCCCAGCACCACCTGGACCAGTACACTTGGACCTTCCTCTTTCACCATCCATATCTCCCTGAAACAGCCACTGATCTCCTTCAGACCTGTTATATCATCTGCCCCACTTGACACACTGCTGTCACAGATTTTACCACCCTTGAAAGAAGACAAATTACATTTTATTCATTGTCTTGGAGCAATACCATTTAAATCTGCTCCTGTCGTTGAGTAGCCTGGAGCTGGCTCTTCTGACCTGGATGTCAGGTGGGTAGACAAGAACATTTTTGTCCCCAAGCCATGATCCAGTGCTCGGAGCTGTCAGAAAATCTCATTGCCCTTTTTTATGAGACCTTGCATGCCCACATGGAATAGGTTTGCTACATAGAGATAGGCAAATGCTATTTGCGACTCCAGTCAGCTTTTGACAAATTGCTTTGGCAAGAAAAAAAGATGGTCCGAGGATTACAGAAATGATGGGAACCTGCTGAAAATGGTAGTCCCAATCCTCAACAGGAGACAGCAAACCCAGGCATGACTGTTTTAGCTTTAACCCTACAGTCAGAATAGGAGTTAATCTAGTTCAGTGTTGAAAGGTTCATGTCAGGGTAGGTCTGAAACAGTACGGCTGCTTGGGACAAGCTGTGGTAAGATATAAGAGCGCAATGTGGAACTGGCAGAAGCTGCCCTGATCGTGCTGCTGACTGCTGCAGGTTCCAGAGAGCCAGAAGAGGTGAGAGTCTCTGCAGGCTGGGAGTCACCCTGATGGCCCAGAGGAGATAGGTCAGGCGGTATTTCCTTTTGGTGAGAACTTTCTCTCTACAGTTCCTCACATTGCCACTGGCACATGTTGTCATTGAAGACAGATGCTTTCTAGCATAAAAGTTAGGCTGGATTCTGGATCTGAAAGAATATCCATATAAAATAAATTATTTCTATAAAATATAGAGAACGTATCAAGCAAATTTGCCATAATAATATGCTGTGCAAGTCTGGAAAACCTAAGAAAGAAGATCTGGGCCAGGTATTTATACAATAGATCATTGATGACTTACAAAATCAATGTTTGTAATTCACTTATGTGAGACAGGTGGAACAGCAAAAATCCAGCTGCACTAGTATGAAAAAAAGAACAAAATCTTATGTTGGTATAGAAACAAAAGTTATAGTCATGCCTTTTCCTACCCTAGGTTACAGTAAACCAGTCTGTAAATGGGATCAGGAAGAAACAAGAAGCTCCTAGTAATGAAGAAGATGCATTGCCACATTTGTGGTAGCACACTAGATAGACACATTCTAAACTCTTGCATAGCTAGATAAAGAAATTTCTTGTTTTCAGACATCAGAATTTTTATATACAGGAAACAGATCTTACAGGGGACACATTGAATTCACAACAGGCTATGTAAACATTCCCTGACATTCCTACATAAAAATTTCCTGACACCATTATAATTGCATAATATTTGATCAGTGTCCCTCTTCATCATAAAGGCTTTCAAGAAGAAAAAGTATAATTTGGTCATAGTTAAGAGAAAAAAATACTGGTAAACTGACAGCTTAAAGTTAAAAAATGGGAAGGGAAGTGTTAATGCCCCCAAACAAAAGGCTCCTTGTTGCTAAGTTGTATCTGTGAAGCCCTAGACTGGCCAGAATACTGTCCAGTTGAACTCAGCCAAGAAATACAGTTCATTTGTATCGCAGTAAATACTTCAAATATCTCTACTTTTAATACTTGCTAGTACTTCATCTTTCTTGATAATGTCTCATGGGTCAATGCTTGATCATCAAAGGTGGTTATAGGTCATGATTTAGTACCCGAGATGTCATAATCCTCATGAGCTTGCTGGTTGGATGTGTGGCAGTGGGGCATGCTGTCAAGATCCCCATGCCACAGAGCAGTCAGGTTATCTGTCAGTCCCAGCCACCATCAAGGAGGCATTCGTTGTCTGCAAACCTAAAAAAGGTTCTGCTTTGGTCCCTCAGCAGCACTTAAGTGCTTTGAAATAAGTTGTGACTTTTGCTAGAAAATCTTTGCTAAACAAATAAAGAAAATTATAGAGATTGATGTGTTTTTCATGATAACAAACTTCCACATGCAGCATACTGAACCAGATGTATGCAATGAAGACTTGTTGTACTTGGGTAATTTCATGCACATAAAGAGGAAATCAGTGGTGAACATATTCCAAAAAAGGAAATCAGTGGTGAACGTATACCCGGTACTCCTGAATGCTTCCTCTAGCCCATGGCTCTTCCATCACTATTGCAAAGCAGCTACTCTGATACCATTACTCCACTGCAGAATACCATGAAAGATGAAACTCAAATTTAGCAGTGAAAAAATACTGTTCTTCAAACCAATCTATTAAGTCAGAGAACAAAACCAGCAGAAGGATGTTTTTGTTGTTCAGCAGTTTTTTCTTTCATGGTGTTAAATCAGTTTAACTTTTGGTTTCCACAAAATAAATTGGCTGTCATCACAAATAAGCAATTGTTAAAAATTAATTCTGGCCCTAAGCATCCTCTTAAGGTTGTTTTTTTGGGGGGTTCTTTTTTTTTTTTTGTAAATAAGGAGCTAAAATTAGGCATGATTTCTGGGTGGCCTTAATGTTCTGCTAGCTGGAGGCTCAGTGAATCAGCAAGTTCAGCTAAAATTAATGGGACTGCAGAGGGTTTATTTACATATTAATTTAGGCATTAATCTTTGAAAACCTTTATTTCCTTTTTTCTCTATTTAAAAACTGATTCCATATGAAGTCAATGGATTCTGGAAATAAGCACTGATTCATTTCTTTGAATGCACTGATCAGTATATCTGTGGTGTCTTTTACTATTAGGTTATACTTGCACACAGGCAATTTGTTCCACTCCAGAAAATAGCAATG
Source organism: Loriculus beryllinus (assembly GCA_039877255.1). NCBI lineage: Eukaryota > Metazoa > Chordata > Aves > Psittaciformes > Psittacidae > Loriculus > Loriculus beryllinus. The sequence goes on along the minus strand of JBCJKH010025506.1, from coordinate 30,784 downwards.
AGCTATTCTAGCTTGCCAAGAGATCATATCAACAATTTAACAGACTGAGAGAGCAATTTGCCCATTTAGTACATAGACATAAATCTTTTCTCCTACAGCTTTGTTTGAGGTACAGCACTGCTTGCTTCTGCACCTGAAACTGCCACTAACATATATGTTTTCATGGTGGGAAAGAAGTTATAGTGAGGGAGAACGCTTACATTTACAAAAGTTGACTTGAATGGTGTTGCTCTGTCTCACGTGAGTTTATACAGATGCAGAGTTCACGTTGTAGTCCGAACTTTCCTCATGTTCAGTATTTCACTGCTTGTGGATGTACGAATTACTAAAGCACACACATGCAAATTCCATCTTTGATTTCCCAGCACAAGCGCAGCTCTCAGGTTGAAGGATTATGGCCAGCTTGTGTCCAGCTCATGTCCCTGCTGGTCTCCAAAGGCTCTGCAGAGGCTATCTCTCATTACGACTAATCAAACCACAAGAACCTTGTTCCTTTCTCCAAAGTCTTCTAAAAGCAAGAGGAATGACAGATTTCTGCATTGCCAGCTACACTGCAGCAATTAGAAAAATGGATAATGGTTTAAACTTTGAAAGTTTGGGGTCCTCCATAGAAGAAGCTATTGATATGGAAATTATTGCTCTATTTTTAAACACAATTAAAAAGAGTCCTTTTAGCATTAAAAAGAGGAAAACATAGACAGCTGTTATTATTCAGTGCATAATATGACACTTACCTAAGAATACTAGAAAGGGTCAGGTAAAAACTAGGTCTGGGTAAAAGCCTTCTTTCCTAGCATTACTTTCCTGGCAGAGGCCAACAGCAAATGCTTCATGAAAGGGTGTAAGTGAAGGACAAGCAGGTGGTGGTAGCTTTGCCATCCTGATTCCAGCAATTACCATTTTAAGGATTTCGTGAATAGAGGTTGCAACTGGACAATTATGTTTAATAGCCCTTGATGGATCTTCCTAATAGCTATTAATTGGAAGGGGAAGCCTCTTTTGTCATTTCATGACTGATTAGTTGCTTTGAAAGCTTTTACTGAGGGCCTTGTGTAAGGGTTCTTAGAAATACAGGTACACTGCAGAAGATAAATCACCCTTATTCACATGCTCACTAACTTTTAAAAAGAAAGGTATTAGGTTTGTGAAACATGTGGGAAACTAAGCTGTGCAGGTACCCCTGGAATCGCATCTGTTGCCCCCTGTCTTCTGGGACAACTGCCAAAGCCAGTTAAATAACAGCTAGTGGTTCAGCAATTTCATATTTTAATTTGTTTAAAATAGCCAGTGAATGACATCTGATTCCACCAATGTTATTAATGTCCTTGAAATTAGCCACAGTGCCCAAAATACCAGTCCTAACAGCAAAATGGTCCCTAGCTGTTGCTTTCTTTTTGCTGCAAAAGATATTTTAATGGTGCAAATACTAAAATCCTACAGCCTTACTTCCTCATGATTACATTTTAAGATTAGGACCCCTATAATTGTCACTCCTGACTGGCAAACTTTATGCTTAGCCGAAACTCATAATTGAGGTAAATATGTTCTCTTTGCCTTTGAAAAGGAAGGGAAGGTCGTTAATAATACAGACAAATAACATCCCTACAGATAAAAAAAAAGAAAAAGAATCTCAAAATTGATCAGCTTTCTGTAGGTTTTGATTTTTGTCTGTGTGTATGTATTTTAATGGTTATTAAAAAAACCTTATTTCAATAATCAACTAGCTCCAGATGGTGCTATCCAGAAGAGATTGAGGAGATACTGTCTAGACCACTACCTTCTAATCAACGCCGTAACTATGAGGTACAAAACTCTGTCTCGTTTAAAACCTGCCTATTAATCCTCAGATAAAAATATCTACATTTCTCAGTCTATTTTTTTTTTAGATTAGACAGTAGGTATATGTATTTGTCAAAAGAGGTGCAGTTAGCAAAAATGTTACAGTTCATATAATTATACGGGCTGCCTACTCCATACCTATAAAAATCATTGTCTTTTTAGTTAATGTTGGGGCACATATACCTCCAGCAAATTCAGTGGAGAGAGGTGATGCTGTGCTACTTAAGATTCTGGCCCAGAGGTAGATTTCACAGAAGTTAAGAGGCATTTATAAAAATTAAGGAAAGGATTTGGCTCCAAATTAGCCTTTATTAATAAAAATAAATAAGTAAAAACCAAATGGCTGTGTAGCTACAATGTTGAAATGAAGAGAGAAGTGCCAACAAATTCATTGGAAGTGCTGGTACAGCATAAAGATCCATGACAGTTCATTTCAAGTAACATTAATTCATACATGTACACATGTTTGCGTACACATATATGTACATTAGTGTGCAACATGCAGATACATAATTAAACACATATATTTATCTACATACACAGATCTACATCGAAAATGAGAAAGAACAAATACCCTGTGTGTCTGTATCTGTGAGGTTATCCTATACATACATAATGATGGTGATAGCACAGCTTTCCATTCTGAACTAGTTTTTCTTAAATCTGCACAGAGTAAAAGCCAAGGAAACCAGGCCTGCCTGCAAAAAAACCCCAAACAAATAATCTAGTGAAGAGAGGCAGGTTACCATTTAACACTGAACATGCATGAAAGATGTGCAGGGGCAGCTTTCACAGCATTTTCTCTGTCTTCGCATGAGGCTGTTGATCAGTGCCTTTTCATGGGCAGGGAAAAAGGGTGGCAGTCACAGCCCGACAGTGTGTACCCAGGGAACCTTGAGCACAAGCCTCTCTCTGAACCTGCGCTGAAAGCTGCCTTCAGCAAAGCCACTGCCACTTGTGTCATAATACACAAGACAGGACGATTTTGAAAAGCATAGATGGTCTTCTAAGATCATAGAGTCACAGAATGGTCTGTGTTGGAAGGGACCTTAAAGATCATTTAGTTCTAATCCCCCTGCCCACAGGCAGGGACACCTTAGACCAGGTTGTTCAAAGTGCCACCCAGCCTGGCCTTGAACACTGCCAGGGATGGGGCAGCCCCAACTTCTCTGGGCAACCTGTGCCAGGGCCTCACCACCCTCACAGCAAAGAATTTCTGCCTTATATCTAACTTAAATCTCACTGTCTGATGAAAAAAAAAAGGGGAGGGGGAAATGGGGGGGGGGATTGGGGTCAGGAGTGTAGAATAATTGGTGGATTCCACAAGTTTCTTTAGACTTATCCCCAGGACAAATAATACAAACACAAAGCTTCTCATGGATGGACCACTTGATAAGATGGAAATAGACTGAAAGTTGTCAGTATTGTGTTTTAATGGCACCCAGCTCACACTGCTATAATCCTAGCTGCAGTCTCCAAAATGCCAATTATTTAGAAACACTGAACCATACTCTGCTAAACAAATTGAAAGGAGTTGATTTTATTACAAGTATTTGTGTCTTTTCCTGTTATAAGAACATAGAGCATTATGTAGTGATGCGGAACTGTCTTGTTAATTTACGCTTGATGAGCATCTTTCCAAGCAAACAATAACAGTAACAGAAGTAGAAACTAGTTTTTCTCTCTCACTTGCAATGATTGTGATGGGGCTTAATAGGAATGTTAATAACAATCTGTATCTAATCTTCTGATGTCATGAATGGAGCGACAGAAATATGTACAATCTGATGACTAATTTGTTCTTTGCTTCATGACTGTACCTGTATAAACCAGTTCCAGATTATTCACACTTTTCTAAAAACAAGAGATTTAAATCCATATATATTTATAAAAAAGAAAAATGTTTGTTAATCAATTTCTACTCAGTAATGTAATTTTTTGAGATGACAAAATATAATTTTATAAACATACACATTAATGCTTTACCATTTAAATCCATTGCATCACTTGATTTTGATCTACATAAATGGGTATTGTCGGAATAAAAAAAGCCACCTTGTAAGACTAAGATGAAGATAAACATTTATTCTACAGTCCCATCTATTTATTTGACTCAGTATTAGATTTATATCTAGGTCAGTCCTTAAAAAAGATGGCTTCTGAATTCCATTTAATTTCAGCTATCTCTGAGTCCTTGCACAGTCCATCAGGAACAAGAATTTTAGTCTTTTGTGCTCCACTTCTCTCTCACAATAGAGACATAACCACGGATATCATAATCTTTTATCACAGACATTATTTCAATATTTTTTTCATTTAGAGGATCAAGGGAGAAACAAGGGGATTTTTGTAGATTTCATTTATATATGGCTTAAAGCAAGTGAAATATAGAGTCATACCGTGTACACAGAATTATTCCAGAAAATACATCTCTGTAGACTGTTTTTCTGTTAACATTGTTCAGATAAAAATACATCTTCAAATTGCTGATTTCCATTTAAACACCACCAGCGAGACATTTCCATTCTTTAAGTTGCACTGCCCTCTGGGGGAGATGATTTTCAGATACAGCTCCACATCCATGTAGACCGAACGAAAGCCTTCCTCGGTTTTGAAGGCTGAACATTTTGTCTCCTTCGAATTTCATGATAATGCTTGGCATGATTTTGGCATTGTAGCACAAAGATGAGAGAAGGCCCCATTACAGCCATCTTTCATTTGTCCTTTTATTCCTTTGCACATGTTCTCATCTGTGTTTGTGTGCTTGGAAAGTCTTGCCTGGGAAGGCCTGGAGATGCTTTCATATTTTTCTGAGATTTGCAGTCTATCCATAGTGAAAGGTCTGATGCTGCTGTACTGTAGTGCTGAGTGCTTCACGAAGCAGTGCCCTAGGTCCCAAAGAAACATGCTCATGGCATCTGAACAACTGGAGATGAGCAGAAAACACGACAGGGTCAACGCTTTTCCCAAAATGTTTTAACTTCTGCTTACGCAGTGCACGCTCCTAACACATACATGGGCACTGCCTGACTATGTGCAGAACTGCTGGGCTTATGGTGCACACATTACGCACGTGATCACCATACGAACACCTGGTGTCTCCTGCAAGCTGTAGGGTTTATTCTGTGTACGCCATGCAGTGTAGTATTTACATGGTGTTCCCAGCCTCCTACTTGTTTGTTCCTTCAAACAGCAAATGCAATGACTGGTAACTCAGTTACTGAGGACAGGAATTCACAGCACAAAAGGCAGGCTCCCTCAGCGTGAGGCAGACACCAGGCAACCTGTCCACCTCCTGTCCACAGCAATTTCCAGGATTCTTTCTCTTAACACTGTTTACCAGGTGTTGAATCACTAACAGGGAAGTATGGATTCAGAAAAGCCTTGCCTAAGGCAAAAGTCTGTTTGGTGTATCTTGTTCTGCCTAGCTTGCTATTCCTCTCAGTGGAAACAACTTAAGGAGACAAAATGGTCACAGGGCTTTTCTGACAGAGGTTTAAGTGAGTATAGCCGTGTTGGCTGGATGGTGTGGGGTCCCCCACGATGTATCTCTGGGCTTTGCAGATCCAGTGTTCACTGCAGAAGCTGATGGAAGTTGCATGTGCAGACCATGGAACTGACAGTAGTCTCCAGTCTGGAAAAGTCCTCATTTTCCAATCAGCATTTGACAGAAAGATAGTTTTCAGTAAAAAGCTCCCTAATATAAACAAGGTAGGGGAAAAAAAAGTTACTTCAGCTATTTGAGTCCTGTTATTTTCTAAAAATGAAAATTAAGAATGCTACTCAAAAAATGGACAGCTCTGGTTCTCATACCCGTACAAACTCAAGAGGCTTACAGGGAAGCAGGAGATCACAGTGGGGAAGCCGTCCGAGACACTTATCTGGGTATGAAGGATTCCTCCCAGCCCCTTCAAACTGAATAAAACTGAAGTACCACAGTGAAAATAAAACATCCAAACCTAGCAATGCTGCAAGAGGCTTTTCTAGTGGCAAGTGGACTGACAGCATCTAGCTAAAAGAAACTCTGGTGCACAGTGAAGTACGTACCATCATGGCTGAAGGTAAGCAAAATCCTAAGCATTTCCATAGCAGCGTAAGAACAGCCAAAACAGACTTCCAAATTCTCAAAGAACAACATTGAGAAACTGCTATTTTCTACAAAGCTGAGATTTCACAATATGATTTAAAACTGTCAAGTAAGCTGTGTGAGTTGAAAGTGAAACAGAATTCCAGAAACAAAATTCCTGTAGCAGACCTTTTCTCTCTTACAATTTCTTAGAAAAGATGTGTGATGAAGGAGGACTTGGTTCAGTGAAGTGTATGTAATGATTCAGTATCTTTCCACAGTAAATGCTCCAAATAAGACAGCAGAAATAAAGAAATATCAGAGAACAGTGATGTGATTTTATATTTGGAAAGAAAAGAGATCAGGTTGGTCTGGACAGAAATAGTCTGCCTTGGCTATTAGAAGCTCTTGTAAGGAAAAAGAGGACACTGAAGATTGTGGGAATACAGAAGAAGAGCAGATCAGTAACTAATGAAAATCTGTATTTAGAAAAGATAAAGGACTTCAAAAGGAGAGGCAACAGACTCCTGTTTCGAGAGACTATGAATTCATCACACAAAGCAAGTCACGGTGTTAGCTCTGAGCTGATGTTGAGCCTCCAGAACCTTCTGGCTATCAGGTGGTGCTATGTAGAAGATGAACACAACACCCATTATTAGTTTAACTTAGTGCACAAACAAAAGTGATCATTAAGAACTATTATTGTGGATTTACTGGCTGAACTAAAGGGACTCCCACATTTTCTCCCACCCCTTCCCTCCCATTGTCCTTCTAAGGAGACATAGGACACACAGAGAAGGTTTAAATGCTTGCTCACCACCAAACCCAGCCTTTCACCACAGGACAGAATAGCACCCGCTGCCTTCCTCTCCCTGTCTTTTCTCCTCCTTGCCGCAGGTGCAAATCCACCTCTCTTATCCTGCCTGACAGGGGTAAGGTCCCATTTTCCTACAGTGAGTCTTGTAAGGAAAGATGGCTCAGGCTTAGGCTCAGGCCTCATGCTCTGATCATAGCTAGTCTGCACCTCAACTGCTGTCTCAGTGCAGGACAAATTGGTGCTTATCAGCAATAGCCAGTGGCACTGGTGAGTAGACTATTTATCCAAGAAGCAGGTGCATCCTAAGTAACAGTTGATCCCATCTCCCATGCTTGAGGACTTCCATTTCAGCAATGTTTTTATAGGGACTTTCCAAAGCTTTTTTAACGTTTTGGTAAGGACAGGCATACTGCCTTTTTATTTCAGTAGCATTCAGTGCCCACTAATTCTGTGTGCTTACCTTTCAAGCTAATAACTATTGCCCTCTTGTTAATTATTCCCATTCCTTTTTTTATCACTGGGTAACAGTCTAAGCCTTAAACCTTCAGCCTGCAAAAATTCCTTCTTGGCTTTATCTTTTCACATATGATTTTGGAAATAAGATTGCCCTTTAAATCAATTATAAACGATAGATTTATCTATATTCATGGACAAGTCCAATCTGAGCAGCAGTTCAGTATGTAGTACTGCAATCACTGCATATGTTAGCAAGGAGAGAAACTTGTGAGTCAAAGATGTTTCTTAATTTGTAAAATGGTACTATAAAACCCCATACGAAATGTTCTGCCTCCCACTTCTAAGTATTTTATTTAAAACCTCAATTATTTATCTTTCTCAGGCACTTGCTTTTTGGGTTTTAAAACACATTTGACGTATGAAATGGTTTTGGTTTTCAGCTGAGACAGTATCCTTGGTATTACCGTGTCTATAATATAAACATATAAAGTATATTATTATATAAAGTGTACATTTTCTGTTCCATGATTACCGATTATTTTTTAAAGACCTTTCAGGTATACTGTTTTGTCTGTTTATTTGTTTGTTTGGTTTTTGGGTGTTTTTTTGTTTGTTTTGGTGTTTTTTGGTTTTTTTTTTACTATTCTCGTTTTGGGGCTGTATTTGCCTCCTATATAGCACCACCATGGCAGTCCTGCACGGTTTCTATATGTTTATATGGGATGCAGTCCTTAATGCCCGTTAGCACAGCTCGGGTAGGGGAGACCACCGCTCCCCACCCATGTCCAGCCCATCAGCCGGCTCCGGGAGGTGCAGGGAAGGGCCGGTTTGTGTCCTCGTGTGCAGCAGGGCAGCGGCACAACCACCTCACCCCCACGGCCGGACACCGAGCCCCCCGAAGCCAGCCGCGGAGCCTGCGCTCGCCTCTAGGGAGCGCTTCGGCAGTGAGGCCCCGCCCCACCATCATCACCTCCGTACCTCCCCCGGAAGTGACGTTCGCGCTGTGTCAGCGCAGCCGGAAACGCTGTTGGGAGCGGTAAACAACCCCGTCGGGAGGCCGCTGCCGTCGCGCTTCCATCTTTGAGGGGCTTGAGCCCGCCGCCACCATGGGCGGCGTCCTGGGCCTCTGCTCCATGGCGAGCTGGGTAAGGCGGGGGCTGGCGGGCGGTGCGGCGGTTCCCTGCCTCTCCTTGCCCATCGCAGGCCCCAGGCAGGCGGCCGGTGCTGCTCTCTCTCCCCTTCTCCCCCACCTCGTCCCGTGCCTCGCCCGCCGCTTCACCGGGCCTTTGTCTTCCAGGGCCGGGCGCGTCTGTGGCGCTGCCTTCCCGCCTCCTCCGGAGTGGGCCGTTTGCGCTCTCCGCCGTCCGGCCCTCAGAGGCAGCCGCTCCGGTGGGACGGGGCTGGTTCAGCGCAGGCTGGGGGAGGCGGGCCCAAAGAAGGTTGGGGGGGGACGGGGACGGACGGACTGACAGACGAGAGCGCGGTGGTTCCCTTCCCCTTTGGGTTTTTTCAGGGATCCGCCGAAGCCGGGTGGGGAGCTTCGTACTTCACCAGACGGGCCGGCCTGCAGCGCTGCTGGTCGCTGCTTGGTTCGTCTAACCGCGTGGGAGGTGTCAGTGTGCCCACTGAGCTCCCCCGCACCAAATCTGTAAAGGAGTCAAAATCTAGTTAAATGCTTAGGAATTCGGTGTTTCTTTCCGGAAAAATAAACCACGTATGTTTCCCTGATCCTGTTGATTGCATTTAGTGCCTCTTTTTTACGGCTTTGTCTTGAGCAGCTCCACCCTTCGTAGCATCTTTGTCTTACTGAACCATCATTTTCGCAGTGCTCAGTAGTTTGTGGTAATGTGTCGCAGCCATCGTCAGGTGATTTTGTCTTAATGGGAAACTGTAGTTCGATGTGGTTTTAAAACTGTTAGAGCTATGCAGAAGAGCACAGAAATTGAAAGACACCCTGCATGGCAGTCCTCATTTGAGGCATTGCTGTCCGATCCTTAAGTAAAGGCAGGTCATTCCAATTCTTGTGCCTGTGCAAACAGATGCAATCAGGTGGATTATGAATCTTTAGACTTCTGTCTTAAAAATGTCAGTGCGATTGTGAAAATCTGAATTTACCAAACCAAAAATATTGTGCCATACCTGGATTAAGTTAAATTCTGTGTATTCAAACAGTTCATACATGCTGGTCTAACAAAGCCTCATATTGATTCAAACCACAATATTTGTGCTGCCAAAATATATGGATTTTGGTTCCTGTAGTAGAGAGTGGTATTTGATTACAGAGATGATACTTAACTCTTTAGTCTCCTGTTTGAATTCTGTGAAATGGTGGGTAAGTTTGTATGAGCTAAGCTTCCTGGCTGATATGCATGTAATAAGTGACTAGAACACTGATAATACCCTGTTAAGGAAGTACTGGCAGTGTTCATTTTGCTTTAGTTAACATTTAAAATGCTACTTAATGGATTAGCCAGTTAGGCTTTAATTACTAGCTGAATATAGTCAACGTTAGCATTTTTAATTATTATCAAATACAAAGTGACAGTATGACTATAGGTTTTAATTCACATACTTCAGTTAATATATGCTGCATTTTCAAGTGCATAAACAGCTTTTTCTGATAACTGGCTGATGTTTGTAGTGCATGAAGAATCTCTGTTTACTTGCTCTTAGTTTTGAGTGTTTGCTTCTGTACAGAGAAATACATGTAATCGTCTTTTAGCCAGAATGATTTACAAGAGTATGTAATCTTAATTAAGTCAAGATATATGGTGGGTAATACCTTCTTTTAAAGTGCCCAAGCAAGTCGGGGTGTTTGTTGGTTTTGTGGGGTTTTTGGGGGTTTTGTTTGTTTGTTTTTTGTTTTTTTTTGTTTTAATTCTTTCTTCTTCCCCCTCTTCCCCATGGCTTTAAAGTGTTGATTTTCTTTCCACACTTAATACCACTGCTAATCAGTAGATAAAGCTTGTGTATGATAGTTTTTACAGAAGTCTATCTGTACTGGTCTGTAAGGCTATGTCAGTCTAAACGCCATTTGGGACCCAGAAAGCAAAGCAAATTGTGAGGGTGAGGCAACAGGGGAACTAGAAGGAGCAGAGTTTGTGCTAGTATGAACTGTCCATGGCCAGGAGAACTGCTCCGTTTTTGTCTGAGAAGATGTGCTGTTGCTGTGCTGAGCAGGCAGTGCTTCAGTTCAGTGCTTTTAAGAATATATATGAGCACGCCAGAGATGGGTAGTGGGATGGGGGAAAGGCCTTAAGAGCACTGTCATCTCACTAGAAGTCTTCTGATCCTGATGACATTGATCCTGATTGGTCAGACAGTGCCATTTTCACACTGCTGGGTCTTGCCTCTCTTGCTCTGTTCTCTGAAATAGCTCAGCTGCTGTTCTGCTCACTTTAATATTCTCTAACAAAGCAAAGATCTTGATTAAATTGGTTCTTTTAAGTACATTGTAGGGATGATGTGGCTAAAACCTGACTAGGCCCAGCAGGGGAGGGCTTAGTGGTTTTGTGAATACTTAATTCAGTATATAATCATTTAGTCATTACCCCAGTAAGAAGATTACATTTGATACTAAAACCCTGTTCTGTGTACATCAGGGCAGTAACACTTGATTTTCAGTGGTTTTGTTGGCTTTTCTCTTCTCTTTCTACTGCAGTATTCATCTTGTTATATGTTCCTCCTGCAGTTCCTGGAGAGAATGAAGTGACTAGTTTAGCAGACATGAATTAATTTGTCTGCACAGCTGCCTGCTCCCACAATAGGGGTGTGGGTCATTTTTTATTATTTTTGCCTTAGCAAACACCACTGAGCTCCTTGTATCTCTGTGTGTTTTGGGGAAAAATGAGTTGGTAGGTACAAATGTTACTGGATGGTGGTTGTGAGTTAGTAACTGTTGTCTGAGCTTCCTTACAAAACAGTCTCAAAACTAATTGTGAGATAACTCTTTGTGCACATCTGTGACTAAGCTGTCTCACCTGGGGAGTTAAGCTTTGATTTCTGTGGTAGTATCTGTTTGTACTGTAGGATTCTTGGTAGGAGGTCTGGAATTTAGGAAGAAAGCAGCACAAGCTGTGCTTACCCTCTCTGCTGATAATGGGCTTCTATGGGCTGAATGTTCTTTGCTTTCTCCTCACTTTTATGGGCTGAATGTCCTTTGCTTTCTGTTCTTCTTGAAGTCTGTTACTTGTTAGAAGTGGTTTTGCCAGTAGTATGATGACATTTGATTGGAATGGTATGGTATGTATTTTGTTCTTTCTTGCCAAAAGAAAGAGGGACTTGGACTATACCATATTTCCTTCTAGAAGTGGCCAACTTGTATAAATAGTATCAGTAATCAGTAGGTGGCTCTTGTTCAGACATGTGCATGGTCTCAGCTTGTAAGGATGAGCTTCTTGGTGGCAGAATATTTTGGAAGCTGTTGGAGCTCAGACGCTTTACATGAGTTGTATTGCCTCGTTTGAGGCCTGTTGTCACCCAGTGAGGTGAAGACAGTCATCTTTATTTCATCCACTGCAAATCTCCCATGTCTCTCAAAACACACGTTCCTCTGTGCGCACTTCGGATGAAACTGCTTGAATTATTTAGACACTTCACAAGCAGTTTAACACTGGGATTCAGAAGGGAAGTGATTTGTATACCAGCGGGTCCTTGCACCAAGTTTTCTGCAGCAGATGACCCTAAAGCTTATGTTTTATTCCACCAAACTCAGCTTTTATTCAGCAGGATCTTTAAAAATATTAATGTAGAAAGAATTAGTTCAAGAAAGTATGTTTATGAATAACGAATAGAAATATTCTTCACTAGAAAGGTTATTCATGTCCGTTGAGGAACTGTTGGTATACATATAGTACTATAAAATCCTGATGCATCCTAAGCCAATATTTGCCATATATTTCTTGCATAATAAACATATGTGTCCTAATGTAGTTGCTTGCAGTCACAGAACAGCCTCAGAGGATCATCTGGCCCAACCTTCTGTGGGAAGGGGAGCCTTGGTAAGATGAGCAAGCACCCTGTTCAATTGTATCTTGAAAACCTTGTGATGAACGCTGCTACCTCCTTGGGGAAGTTTTTGCACTGTAAAATCCCTCTCCTGGAATCAGCATGTTCATACTCTTTGTGCTGTAATGATACTGAGTGGAGGAGGAAGTAAAAAATGTCAATGTAATATCTTTTACGTATTGAAATAGTTATACTGAGAATCTACCTAGTTTCACTTTTATAGCAAGACAATTTCAGTACTGAAGTTTGCTTATTTAAAGATGATTCTGTAGCAAAGTGAGTGAAATTCTTGGCTCCTCCATCCTCAGAAAGGAACACAAATGCAAAAAGAATACAAGGAAATTATTTAAAAGACCAGGCGTGTGGGTCTGGTTGAACCTGTAATAACGCATCATCTGCGCCTTTTCCTGAGGGCTTCTCTGGAGGCTTCTGGGAGTGTTGTGGCAGTCTGTCTGCTCTTCCTGCAAGCCCTGGGCCCTTCCTGGTAACGGCACACTGCTGGCATTTTTAATTGTCATGTCACTAAATCTTTAAGAACTCGTCCTGACACATGCCAGTCATGCTGCATAATTGGCATGCACTGGTCATGTGGCTGTGTAGCAAGTCATGTTTTAATGTGGCTGACTGGGTGTCTTCACTGCAGTGATTAACACCCATGGCTTTTGTCACATGGTGGAGGTGTCCTGTGGGTGAGCTAGGACAGAAGCTGGGTTCTGCTGCTGTCTGGTATCTATGTCAGTGAGGATGTGGCCCAGCTCTGCCAGATACGGGATGTGTTTGTAGGTGGTGGTTGTGCTCAGATATTTTTTTTCTTTGGAGTATTTGTTTATTCTCTGCAGCTGTGGAAGGGAGGATGGAATTGTTAACTAAAAGCAATCTTTGCATCTCATTTAGCTGAAATTAAATAAAATTCAAGAGAACAAATGAGCCTGAATCCAGTCTTTATTTCCTGTGAATGGATAAATGATTACTTTTGACATGGCACTAATTTCACTGTACAGTGGTGCATTAGGAAGTGCTGCCAATTGCGAGGGGGCTCTGTAGATGTGTTACAGTGACTTAGCCTGCACTAGTGGTGGAATGCACAGGATGAGTAATTTTCCATCATAACTTCTGATGATCTACACAACCTGATTAAATATTGAAATCTAGCAGTGCAGAAGTTTTTAAAGAGTCTGTTGTATGTTCTGTTTCTGTCAGATACCATGCTTATGTGGAAGTGCCCCATGCCTGCTCTGCCGATGCTGCCCCAGCGGAAACAACTCCACCATAACTCGGCTCATATATGCATTCTTTTTACTTCTCGGCGTGAGTGTTGCCTGTGTGATGTTAATACCAGGCATGGAAGAGCAGCTGAAGAAGGTCAGGTTACTTCTTTGCTAACGTGTGGTAGAACAAATGTCATAGACAGTAGTAAATGACATCTTGAAAGTATGGGGTTTATTTGGAAATAAGTCATTGCACTGCCACCTGTGCTTCACAGTCACCATTAATTTGATTGTAGATCGTATAAACAAAGAACTCATGGGACCATCACTGCATGGATGAGAAGTGCTACTTAGTGATAAAGTTGCACCTCTTCCTTAACAGCTCAGAGAAGAAAGAAACAAAATCTTGTATCAAACAAGAAAATGTAGTTTATGTGTATGGAGTTTTAAATTATACATTATCGAGATGCTTATATTTGTGGCACTTGATTAGTTTTGGTTGCTGTTAATAAAATCAAAAAATAACCACAGTAGTTTCGTTCTGCTGTACTGCTTAAAATTCTATTTTAAAGCGTGCAAATACATAACAAAAATATTTTTCACTAATGATAGCATATTTTTTGTTAAGGAAATGAGGAAGTGCTTATAGGATTTTACAGTTTGTTATATGCAGATACGATAGTGCATGTAAAGTTACTGAGTGATAATTTGAGTTATGGGAGTGCATATAGGTTCACTGAGCTTGGAATGCATGTGCTTTGGTTCTGTTAAGTGTTTGATTTGCTGTTTTTATTTTGTTTCTAGGTGATATGAACTTCTGTTAGGCGTGCTTTTGATTTTCTTCCCCCCAAGTGATTAATCTGTAAATGGTTATTTTGGTGTGCTGTAGTAACTACATTAGAGTTTCTGTGAGAGCTATGTTAGTCGCCTAGGAAAGAGAATTACATCCTTCTGGAGTATGATTTGACTTCAGAAAGATATTGTTCATGTCCTGGTAGTGACTGGAAAGGATATTCTCAGCTGTTTCATATGGAGGTTACAGATATTGCCAATTGATGTTGCTTTTTTGATGGGGAGGCTGTTTCTGTTTTAAAGAGAAGTAATCAGGCTGCCTTCTCCTAGCTACCTGATAGTAGCTGTCAAATCAAATTTATTAAATTCCAGAATTTTTATTTATCTCCTGATTCAGATCAGCAAGTGAAAACTGCATTTCCATGAGAAGTTCTGAAATTGCTTATATCAACACAGACACCCCCCGTTAATAAGACTTTGTTTTGTTTAAAACTTGCCTCTGTGGGATTTTTTTTCTTTTAAATGTTTTTAATGTTCTAGTTTGTAAGTAACAGTGCAGCCCTTCAGTATTATATTTTCTAATAATTGTGATAGTTGCATAATGTTAAAGTATTCATTAATGGTATATTAAAAGATCATTAATATGTATTTACTCACAGGAGGCCTTTTACAGATCACTGAAGTGTCTTGTATTTATCACAGATTCCTGGATTTTGTGATGGAGGTATGGGAACAACTATTCCTGGTGTGTACGGCCATGTGAATTGCGATGTACTAGTTGGTTACAAAGCTGTGTACCGTGTGTGCTTTGGTATGGCCATGTTCTTCCTCCTCTTCTCCTTATTGATGATCAAAGTGAAGAGCAGCAATGACCCAAGAGCAGCGGTGCACAATGGGTAAGATACAGACATGAGCAGTATGTGCATATGAGGTAAAGCTACTGTGGAAATAAAGCCTGTGGCCAAGCACACTGGTCAAATTTATTGTTCCACAGAGTTGCATAGTACCTAGAGGAGTGATGTTGCACTAGAGGGCACTCAAAGTTCTTAGACATGGCAGATTAATTTTTGTAAGAGGAAAAGATCCATTTTGACAATGGATATCTGTCCAGAGGTTTTCCAAGATCGGAGGTTCTGCTTTTGTCCAAATATGACAAAATTCAGAGATGAATTATGGTACCAAGTTTCATTCCACTGAGATTTTTTCAACAAATTGAAAGATTAAAAAGCCTTATCTGTCCATCTGTAAGAGGAATTACACTCCTAACTTTGATGTTTGTAAAGGCTTGTTTTTCTGAGCAGTTTTATTTTGAAACTTATAACAATGTATATATGTTTCTATATAGATACATAACATATTTCTTCCCCCTCTATCTTTTCTTCTTCCCTCTGCATAAAGAAGTATGAGTTACGTATTTACTGGGAAGCTCAGATATTATTCTTTTGTATTGCATTATAGTTAGAATTATCAGATGGAAGATGAGTGGAATTGACATAAGTGGTAGTTTTCATCCAGGCTCAACTTATTTGTAACGTAGCTTCTTGAACCAAGGAGATGTAAATAACTGTAATAGGGAATAGCACTAAAAAGCATAAAATTATTTATAGTGGATAGTCTTGGTGGTCACAGTGATTGCTTAGACTACTTTTTCAAAGTTATTATACTTAATGGAAGCTATGAACATCTAAGCCATAAAAATGAAAATCAGTGTAATAAGATTAAACATTTCTAGCATGAAATGAGACAAATCTTCAGATGATTGCTGAAGAGGAAAGGAAAATAATTAAGACTGAGCAGACTGTTGCTTTGTTTGCTTGTTTTGCTTGTTTCGGTCTTAAAAAAGAGGCTGGGTACAATATTAAGATGCATTAGCAGTAACTCAGATCAGCCTTTCCCTCCGCCCTGCTTTGTTCAGAAGGGCATACTTGGTACATGCAAGAAGAAAATAGTTCAGGTACATTCTATAGCAACACTTTGGGGTGGGGTGGGTTTTTTGTTTGTTTATTTTGTGTTTTTTGGTGGGGTTTGTTTGTTTGTTTATTTTGTTTTGTTTTTTTAAACCTGAAACTGCCTCTTAAGTGTTTAGGATTTTCTTGATGTTCTTGTCTGGGGTTGTGCTCTCCAGTACAAATGTTGGTACTATTTATGCAACCTGTAGCAGTTTACTCTTAGCCAATCTAGTGTTGGCACCAGGGTAGAAGGAAAAACAATACTTGTTACTGGTACAATGCTTAATAATGTTACTTCCAACACTTCTGTAATAACTGGTTGCTCCAATACAGGTAGCTTGATGAAAACCACGGCTTTTGATTTTTGAAATTGTATGTATCTTCTGTAGTACTTCATGATGTCATCTTTCTGCCAGCAATTTGAAATGTTCAGAATATTGGGTTTTCCCATATATATGTATTAACTTTTCCATACTCATGTGCGAGTTAAGCCTAGTTGTGTGGTCTGGTGCCAGTGCTTGCCACCTTGGCATTAATGGCAGTATTCAAAATAGTTTCCAGCCTTGGGTTAATAGGAAAAAAAACAATTATAATGTATTCACAGGATTGGTGCTGGCTTGCACAGAATTCATACAGAAGGTAGGTGGTGTTTCAGATGAGAAGTGCTATATGGGTAGAGTATTAAGATCACTTTAAAAAGTCTGGAAATTAGAGATCAGATTTAATCAAACTTGAACATGTTCAAATTTCTCCAATTGGGAATGACAATTAAAAAATTACGTGGATTCAAAACCTAATTTTAGTGAGGCATATATTACACCATGAATGTTGTTAATGCAGCTTTCAAAGTGAGTTTAGTCACTTCTCTATGTCCCAGTGAATTAGTCCATTTTTCCCCTATATTCTTCACTCAGTCATCTCACATAGTTCCTCTCCACACAACTGAAATGTATTTCTCTGGTCACCATCCCCTGACTGTAACAGCCAGAAAGACAGATTCCACTTGCTCAAAGTATGAGGAAAGATGGGCAGGGATAGAAAACTGGAAAACCATCCAAGTGGAGTGTGGTACCTGTCTTTGTGTTATATTCAGTTTTTAAGTACATGTAGATGATACTGTGCCTACGTTTGGAGCTGCCTGCCACTGTGATCAGCAAAAAATAATCTTCAGCTTCTTACAGTTTTGTTGGTGTAACTTTTTGATTTGAATTTTACTATGCAGGATATATTTGTACACTTTGTCTTTGGGGAGAGTTTAGTAAGTCTTTAGTAGAAGATTATTTCCTTGTCTGTTTTCTAGGAAACATTTGGTCTGTTTTGTTTGTCCATGACTCTTATCTTCTGTTAGAAAAAAAAAAATCCAATGCTACTGCCCTGGAATGGGGACTTAGAGTTTATTTGTGTCCATTCTGTAAAAGATAAATCCTTTGCTTTTGTTGCTGTGGTTAAACCTTGGCAGATGTAGGCCTCAAACATCTGAATCCAGGCTTTTGTACGTCTCTTCCGAGTAGGATGTGAATTGAGACTGGTAGGGAACTCCAGCATAATGTTGTCTGTCATTGTGGGAACCAAACAGATCTTCTGACTTTTTGGTTTGATATTAAAACCAGGTAGGGATTTTTAACCTGTTTTTCTGATATGCAGGCAGCTCAGTAATATCACTGCACTAGGTAGAAACCTTCTTAAAAAAAACCCAACCAAACATAAATCCTCACAATTATCTTCACCCTGGCTTAATTTGTAATACGTGAGTGAGATATCCCTGGGGAATGTGCCAAATCATGTGTCAGTCTAGAACAGTTTAAACATAATAAGAACAAAAATCTTGGGCAGGTAAGAAAAGATTTTTGACCTACTTCAGAAGACTGAAGAGTTGGGGGCTTTAATTCACTCATTCTTAAAGCTGTGTATTTTGTTAGCTTTCAAGTTCTGTTAACTTTCAAGACTTCGGCAGTGGCCTGACTGTTTTTAACTTCCCTTTAGATTCTGGTTCTTCAAATTTGCAACAGCACTTGCAATTAGTGTTGGAGCTTTCTTCATACCCGAGGGACCATTTACAACTGGTAAGGGAATATTTTCTTTTGCTGTATCATGGTGCTATCATAAATGGTTTTAAAGTTAAACTAAGTGCATACTGATGTCTTAGAGCTTTAATTGTAGCTGTCTTAACTGTAGCACTTTTCTTTGTTTAAAGACTTATCTGTGGCTCTTCTTCTTTTCTTCCTCTTCTAGTGTGGTTTTATGTAGGTATGGCTGGAGCATTCTGCTTTATTCTTATTCAGCTGGTCTTGCTTATTGACTTTGCCCACTCCTGGAATGAATCTTGGGTTGAAAAAATGGAGGAAGGGAACTCAAGATGCTGGTATGCAGGTAAAGGACTGGACCACAAGCAAGTTTTAGATTTAATTGTGCATTATATAAATCAGTTATTCACTAAGTAGTGCATTTTACAGTAGTGCAGAAGGGCTACTTCATGCATGCATATCACTTTCTCAGATGGTGTAATTCAGCTCTGTTGTTATGCTGCCTTTCGATGTCAGGTTAAATAAGGGGGCAAGGGAGAGGGACAGCAATCTCTCAGTAATAAGATCTAATTTCTGGAAGTAGGGTTTCAGTTTGTGATAGCAAAGAAGTGGCATTTGTAGGTGTTATTTTTTGTTTGTTTGTCTTTTGTTTTTTTCAGCCATAAATTTTTTTACACCTTAGCACTGATTAAAGCCAAACTAGCCTCTTACTGCTTCATGTGGAGCAAAAATATCTCAAATAATTGTTTTTTATTTTCTGTCTGCCAGTCGGTCATTCTTTAAATGTACATGCTGAGTAAAAGGCTGAGATAGTAAAGGAAATACATGTTAATTTTAATAAATAATTTCAGATGTGATAATTTAGGTATTCCAAAAGACAGCACGGCCTGTCTTTGTGCAATGGCTGTTTTGCTCTTTAATGTTTTTATCAGGATGGGATTTGGAAATAACTTTTGGTTTTCCTTTTATTGGAGAAGTAGTTCTTCAGTTTCTTCTTTAAACTTTTAGCCAGAGTGTGTGTAGTAGAACTCTGTTCCCTCACAGTTGCTACTCTTGGTTGCTCTGAGCACTGGAGGATCTAGTATGGCTTCGGGCTTTCCATTTATTGTGTTCTTTCTTTTTAACACATCAGAGTATTGAAAATTTACTTCCCTTGTGCTTCAGTGCCCAGAACTGCTGTCTAATTGTGATTGTATGCCATATCCGAAACCTGAGAGTCATGTAATACTATTTCAGTTCTAATACTTTCCATTATTAAGCAGCTTAACTCTTTCTGTGTCTCTTCACAGCACTGCTGTCAGCTACAGCTGTCAATTACCTGCTGTCTCTGGTAGCTATTGTCTTGTTTTATGTTTATTACACTCGTCCGGAAGGCTGTTCTGAAAACAAGGCATTCATCAGTGTTAATATGCTGCTGTGTATTGGTGCTTCTGTCATGTCAATTCTGCCAAAGATTCAGGTATAGTTTTAATTCTTTTATCTTCTAGGTTTGTTTGGGGGTTTTCTTTCCTTTTGGTTTTTTTTTGTTTGGTTAGGGTTTTTGGGGTTTTGTGTGGGGTTTTTTTGTTTGTTTGTTTTATTTTATTTTATTTTAATCAGTCCCAGGAACCTGTTATATATAAAAAAATGTATAATTGTGCCTGAGAATTGTAATTACCTAACTTTGCTGTTCCATGACTACTTTGCATAGGAATCTCAGCCAAGATCTGGTTTGCTGCAGTCTTCTGTGATCACAGTTTATACCATGTATTTGACTTGGTCAGCTATGACCAATGAACCAGGTAAGTACAGGAGCAATGTATGTTTTTTTGGGTAACCAGTTTGGCAGTAGATTGTATTTTCACTGTTTTGCAGGGCAGTATTTGAATGGGCTACTACAATATGTGTAAGCTAGAGGCAGGACTCATTATGTTTTCTCTTTTCGCTCCCCAACTTTCTGTGATCATACTGAAGAAATAGTTCTTCCAAAGATACGTGTTTTTTACTTGCTCTTATGTTTATCATATGGAAAAGTTTTGATCTCTTATTGGCAGGACTGCAGTATTCTAAAGGTTAGATGTTGCAAGTTCCCACAGTTCTTCCCAGGTGTCTCGAAGGTTCATCTCCCCACCAAGTTTCAAGTTTCTTACTGGTGACTGAGATGCTACTGATTGTATTTTTCCAAACAGAGGGTTTTAAATAATGTATTAATGTTTTCAATGCTGCTTGTGTCTGAAAAGAGCAGAGCATCTCTAAAAACAAGATTAAAAAAAAATGTAGAAATTCTGGTCGTTAAAATAAGCTGTCTGATATTGATTTTTGGTGGTTTTAATTTGGTCTCTAGCCCTTTCATCTTTAATGATGGACAATCTTCTGTGCTTCTGTGTAATAGTACATATGAGTCATATCTAATTCCTGCAGTAATTATGGGGAAATAGGATGGTCTGCTGTTCTCAGCTGTTTCATCCATGTTATCTGTGGAGGCGGTGGATTGGGAACTGTTGGTAATACGAATCTGACTTTGTAGCATTATTTTCCAACTCTGAGATGACTCTGGTACCCCATTTACAGAGTATATTGTTGTCAAACTTGTTTTCTGATGGTAGAATTTGTAAAGCTCAATATGCAGTGTTTTTATGTTGTGGTATCTAATTATGAGATGAAACAGTAATGCAGTTGATGCATATCTTATATAAGTTTAAATCCTTTTATCTGCTTGGAGAGGCAGATTTTTATGTCACATACTTTCATTTGCCTGCTTTAGGCAAAGTAGGCTCAGTAGGCTAAAATCAGATTTAAAGGTTGTTTTTTTACCTCAAGATTGTCAGTTCCTTTCTATTACCATGCATTCAATGCGGGATCGTACTGCAGTCTTAATGTAGTATCTCTCACAGACAGGCGCTGTAACCCAAGTTTGCTGAGCATCATTGGTTACAACAGCACCACCATTCCAACTGAAGGTCAGGTAGTTCAGTGGTGGGATGCACAAGGAATCGTAGGCCTGGTTTTGTTTTTGCTCTGTGTTCTCTATTCAAGGTGAGCTTCTTTTTTTTTTTGTTTTTTTTAAAAAAAGGCCTATTAACTTGTATTACTTCTCTTTGACAGATACTGAATTGTATTTGTGTAACTGTACTGTGTCCTTTTGTGTCAAACACAGCATCCGAACATCCAACAACAGCCAAGTGAACAAGCTGATGCTGACCAGCGATGAATCAACACTGATAGAGGATGGAATGCCCAGGAGTGATGGCTCGCTTGATGATGGAGATGATGTTCACAGAGCCATAGATAATGAGAGGGATGGAGTTACTTACAGTTACTCCTTCTTTCATTTCATGCTTTTCCTGGCATCACTCTATATCATGATGACACTTACCAACTGGTACAGGTATTTACATTTGATAATGTTTTTCTAATAATAATAATAAGCATACAAGATGCTGTTGAAGAAAATTGTCCACCCCAGGTTTCCCACAGCAGAGTCTTTGTCATCTGATTCTTAGATAAATAATGTAACTGAGTGGTACAGGAGTAGGAGCGGCTCGAGCTGTGTGCCTCTGGTGAGGGACCCAGGACAGAGATTCCTGGGGTTTTGTACTCTTGTATTCTATGCACCGGACCATCACGTTGTTCAAGCAAGCACATTCCTTGCACATGTTTCATGGTCCAATGGAGATGGTCTGGGTTCTTCTGTCAGTTATTGGGTTCTTTCTGAGCCTCTTCTTATCCTTTTCTTATCTCTCCAGTTGTCACTCTTTGCTAGCAGATGCAATTCCTTTATCTTCCAATTTGTAAGGGTCTCAGGGCCTTTGTTTACATAACTAAACAAGTGCAGGTTGTAAATTAAGTTCAGCTTTATCTAGGTGGGAGTTACCTGCTCTTGGCCTAAGGCTCTAGTAACTTCATCTTCCCGTGCTAAGCAACTACTAATGGTAAGCAAAAGCACCTATTTAAAAGAATTCAGCTAAAGGTGTTCAGATAACTAAACCTAATTCACAACAGATGCCATCTCTTGCTGGACAAGGAGGTAAGTTGTGTGCTGTGAGGAATGTAGGTCTGGAATGGGACTTCCAGACCTACACTCTATATTAAATGAGTTGTATTTGAAGATTAGGAGTAGCCAGCCTTATTCACAAGTGCTTTGCTGTATTTTCTAGAGTAATTGTTAAGATTCACTGGACTGCTGAAATACTTCCTGCTGAAATGAGCAGAATAGTCTTAAATTCTGTAACAACTACAGATAAGTAATCACCAGCCCATGTCTGGTACAGAGAGTGAAAAAGGAGAGATGGGACATGTTATATCAGCAGGTTGAGAGAGAGGTGATCCTTCCCTCTGCTCATTACTAGTGAGGCCACTTCTGAGTCCTAGGGCCAGTTCTGGGATCCCCTATTCAACAGAAGCATGGACATACTGGAGAGAGTTCAGCAAAGGGCCACAAGATTATGATGGGACAGGAGCATCTCTCATAAAAAGACTGAGAGAGCTGGGACTGTTCAGCCTGGAGAAGGCTCAGGGGATCTTATCCCTGTATATAAGTGCTGAAGGGAGGGTGCAAATTGGACAGATTAAGGCTCTTTTCAGTGGTGCCCAGAGGCGTGGGACAGAAACTGAACCACAGGAGGTTCCCTCTGAACATCAACAAGCACTTTATCAGTGCGAGGGTGACTGAGCACTGGCACAGGCTGCTCAGGGAGGTTGTGGAGCTCCCATCGTTGGAGATGTTGAAAATCTACCTGGGCACAGTTCTGGTTTGCAGGATGTAGGTGGCCCTGCTTGGGCAGGGGAGTTGGGCGACCTCCACAGGTCCCTTCCAACTTCAGCCATTATGTGGTGGGATCTGATGGAAGGAAATACGGTTGTCTGCTCCTGAAAAAATTCTCACATTAGGACAGTCCTCCTGAGTGGGAATTGTTCTAATGTTAACAGCTTGAACAGATGCTCTTCAGAGTTCAGAAAATACAAATTATGATTTCTATAATGTTAAAGGACATTTGTATCAAAATAACAACACTAGAAAGGTGTTATCTTAAGTGACTCTTAATAGACAGTCCTCCTGTGCCTTGTGTGGGTCAATATGACATCAAGAGTAGTAATTCTTCTAGGTATTGTCTTTTGGCAAGGAGAAATGTGTTATTTGTATCTGTAAATGTTACCTCTTCCCTTCCTTTCCACAGACTTCCTCAGAGATTCCACGTAATTATTTCTGCTTCTTGACAGCTTCTCTTACTATTTTTTGGGTGCTATTGCTTTCCACTTCCCTGTGACACCAGCATACTCTTGGTATTCCTGTACAGGTTGGTGGGAACTGCCTGTAAGAAAGGTAGAAGTGTCCTTGGAGGTGTGGAGCTTAAGTGGAAATAACCTACTGTGCAAACACGGTTGAAGAGTGGTGTACTACATAAGTATGTCTGTTCAGAGATTGCAGATCTTCACTTTTCTTTTCCTTCTTTCACAGTCCAGATTCTTCTTACGAAACCATGACCAGCAAATGGCCATCTGTCTGGGTGAAGATATCTTCCAGCTGGATCGGCATTGTGCTGTATGTGTGGACTCTGGTTGCTCCGCTGGTCCTCACAAATCGTGACTTTGACTAAGCCGCACTGCTCTCTAGGGAGACTCTGTTAGCTTCATTCGCAGTGTCTTTGAGACAAACAGTATTGCAGATAGTAGTGCAGTTGTAAATATGTGTGTGTGCACGCACGTGCTGTCCGTGTAGGATACTCTTCTTTATTCTGCATGAGTACCTTGAATCATGTCTTTTGTCATTTCACTAGGTGACTTTTTCTAGCTGAGCTCAGTGACAGTTGCTGTCATGATGGTTTTCATAGGATTACTCCTAGATCAAGTGCTTTGGGAGCATTAGATGTAAGATCAAGACCCTTTGAAAGTAGGGTGTTGTGGGTTCTTTTTTGTCCATCTCAATTGCATTAAGTAGTTGTAGGAAAAAAAAAAGTGCAAGTGTTGTTAATTAGGGTAACAAACCAGTGTTAGGTCAGGCTGTGGCAGCAAAGGAGAGGCTGCCTTTGATCATCCCTGTTGCCTTGATTCCAAAGCAAGTCTTGAGTAAGCATTGTTAAAGTTGTGCATGTTGGGGTTAGTGGGCATCCTGCGGCAGCATTTTGGCACTGGCCGCCTGACCCTTGTCTGTCCCAGGGGCAGCAGTACCTTTAGCACAGATGGTAAATGAGGAAACTTGCGCTTGAAGCTACAGAGGACATGATGTCCTCCCCTCCTGCGTGCTGCTGGGTCTGATGTACGCCCTTGCAGAGGAGAGCAGATGCCGTGGAGATAAGGGTCCTGGCATCACATCCTTAGAAGCACATTTTTAAGGCATCTGTTTACAATGTGCACCTGTGTATTATTACGATTTTTTTAAAGTAGTTTAAATGGGATAGCTGTGCTGTAATTTACTGCTGTTTTGTGTGCCACTTTCTTGGCTAAGCTACAATCACAAGAGTTTGCAAGGAGCAGTGGTGAAAACTGTGTAAGCCCTTTAGAGGCATTTGTAAGTATTATGGTTAAACTAAAAAAGAAGCAGGGAAAAAGGAGTGCTGAAATTGCAGTAGCTGAAGGAAGCTTGTATTAACTGAGGCTTCAGTAAGTGTCTCTTAATATATTTGCAGCTCTAAATTTTGAAATCTTTTAACGTATTAGGTATTTTGCTTGTTGTTTGTTGCCAGAAATGGACTTGAGCATAGGGAGTCTAGATCTAGGCATGAGCTATTAATCCATTTGATTAAATACTGTATAGTTTCTGTGCAGTTACAAACCTTAAATTGCTTTTGTGCTTGCTGCTTTGTAACTGAAGTATTTCTCAGTATTTCTGTTACTTGCTGCAACTTGAGGCTGGAGCAGCCTGGCCTGAGGGTGATTCGGAGCCTTCAGCAGGCATCATGTTACTGTGGTGTTTATACTCCCTGTTGCCGGTTATTCTCTAAGCTTTTAATTCTGCACCTGAACACTGACAGTTACAGCAGGAGTCTGACATCTCAGACAAACCTGAGATGGTAATGGAAGGATTAAGTAAAGGCTTGTAATAATTTGGAATATGTTGTTACCTTATTAATAAATAAATTTGGATGATGTCCAGTGGCTTGATGTCTCATATTACTGCCAGATGTGAACTGTGTGTGCTTTTGTGCTGTATTCTCATCTTCTGTTTCCAGGGGGTATTTTATGACACTTGTCATCCCGGATGTAACAGCAGCAGCACTGCAGCGTACACCTGCGTACAGGACAGGTACTGCAGAGCTCTTGGGGAGGTCGCATCAAACACCAGTGCCATGTTCTCTGCCATTTCCTCACTCTGGGCCCGTTTGCTGCCATCTGTCTGAAAACACGGACATGCAACACTTGTAACTACATCACCTGCTGCCTCTGCTGGGTGTGTTAAGTGTGGGTGACACCCCTGAACACTGGTTCTACCACAGCAGTTCTTGAATACTGTAGTAACTAACTAGGCTGTTAACTGGGAAGATCAGCAGATGGCTGGGCCTATGGCTTCAGCCTCCTTGGAGAGGGGGCATATAAAAACTGGAAATCTTGGCTGTAGTGCCAGGATTGTGGAATATATCCTGTTGTGTGTGTGTTAAGTTATTAAATCCAGTTTCTCCCTTCTCTGGAAGATCTTGCACACTGGAGCTCCTCAGACCTCCCCAGCTACAGCCTTGAGGGCAGAGAAGGAAGGAAACTTACTTTCACAAGCAGTTTAACTTCTACACTGAATCAGGAACTCAGGGTGACAGGGCTTAGTTAAATATGTTGGCAGCACCTTCCTCAGTCATTAGTGACTCCTCTGGCATGCAGCCATGTAATGCAGCTCCAGCACCTTCATCTGAATAAAGGTGGAAGACTTCAGTAACTGACAGAAATGTTCTGCCCGAGCTCTTCAGCTGGAAGGAAAGCTGTAGCTCTCAGTGAGAAAACAAAGGAGAGAACAGGCTTTTGTGTACTACCACACAAAATCAGTTTGCTGCATTAGCCACTTGTTTTGGAGGCATATAAATAAATCTTGAAGGCTGGAGATAATGAAACTATTTTCCAATAAACATGTATGGAAGCAGACCTCACTGTACAGCTACCTGGGCAGGAAGAACAAGGGCTGTTAGATCCATCTGGTACATGGAGTAAGAAATAACTCATAACAAGTGTCACACTAATTACGTACTTACTTAAGTAACATTTATTTTACCAGCGTAGATGGTCCAAGATAAAAGTACTCATGCAGTCAAGGGGCCTGGCGGCTGTGAAGAACTTTTCCCCGGTTTGTGCTATGTGTGAGCACTTCTGCTGAAGTGAAAGTAAGGCAGAACCAAGATTTTGCAAGGTACAGGCACTTTGTTCCCAGTTCAAGCAGGGAAAAAAAAAGCCTACATCAGGTCCTGGTCCCCCCCACCCCAAAAAAGCCGTATGTTTGTTAAAATGTAAAAAATAGAAAAAAACCAAGATACATAAAGTCAGTGTTCTCTAACCATACACTACTAGTTTACGTCATATGTAAGACCAGAAGTATAAGAAATCATAAATCAAAGCTTACTATCAACAAGGTTTCAGTCACCTGGGATACTTAGCAATATGCGTATACCAAGTACTTCACAGCAGTACAGTAACAGTCTTAACTTGGTATTGCCAACCGTGCCTCACAGCTGTTCCAACAACATAGTTTAACAGTTGCTTGTAGGAAGTAACATAGGAAAAGTATTTTGGATTCCACGTTACCTAGTTACATAAAACAGTGATTTACAAAAAACTCATATACCAAACAATATTCTAAATAAATAGTTCATGGCTATATACAGAGTCCCTGTTCCATCAGTTATCCAAGAAGGGCATGTCTGTGTCCATGGGTGCTGGGGCAAGTTCACACAGATAGAACAGGGTGGCTTCGCTCGCTTCTGCCTCTGTTAATGGCTCCAGCCGCACCAGTTTGCTCTGGGTG
The DNA here is from genome assembly GCA_039877255.1 of Loriculus beryllinus. NCBI lineage: Eukaryota > Metazoa > Chordata > Aves > Psittaciformes > Psittacidae > Loriculus > Loriculus beryllinus. Next base: position 3,706 of record JBCJKH010025506.1, on the reverse strand, counting down.
GGCTGAGGATCGAGGCTGCTCTCCAGCAGTTCATCCACTTCAAGAGGTTTGTCAACACAGCAAGGAGTTTCCACAGCAGAGCTCCCGCTCTCAGTGGTGGAACCTGGGTTCCCATCAAGGAATGCAAGGAGTGGAAACGCTGTGTACTGTATGAGCTGCTTATCTAAGGAGAAAAAAATCCCAAAGCATCATCAGTTCATGTGCCTTTCTGTGTGCAGACTAACAAAACCCAACCCACAGAACTGATCTGAAGAATAATTAATAAAAACCATTGTGTTAGTTTTAAATGAGCAATTAAAGGATTGTTATGTTCATGCACAACATTATTTGTTCAGATTCCCCTGCAAAACCCCCAAGTTCTCTGCACCTGGTGCAGTGCCAAGAAAACCCCAAACCTAAATATAGTAGGTATTTTGTTTTGGGTATTTGCCTATCAGCATGCCCCAAAACCAGACAAAGAACAAATGACTGAGATGGTTTTTAGAACAATGCTTGTTCAACCATTAAACTGTTTTAACACAGCACTACAACTGACCTGATTTGGGCTTAGAAACTTGTGTCTCATGTGAAGCCGCAGGACCAGCATTATTCTTGGTAGTTTCTATTCCCTTTGTCTCCATCTGGAAACCAGAGCAAAATTTTAAACACGTGCCAAAACCTGTTCCAATGCCACTAGGACACATAGCTGACCAGTTCTTACAAAACAGTTTTATTTGCAAAGGGATGCAGTGGTATCAGTTACCCATACTCACAGACTGAGAAAATGTGAAATGGAAGCACTGGCTTACTCAATGAAGAGCCAAGAGTAATGCTTGTAAACAAACAGGGCAAGTTCACAGAGCGAGATCTTTGCTCCACTGCTTGCTCATTTCTTTTCCCACCAGACAATACAGATGAACACATTCTGACAGAGCGTGCACTATGTTCGCAAGTACTAAACTCTCATAGGATACAGAAATCAAGAGACTAGTACAACAAATGGGTATTTGGCCTCAAGGTCATCAAGTTCTGAAGGATGTTATTTATGGGTGTGCTTTTCCCTTTTTTGTTTAAAACCTAACAGGACGAATTCAGCTGCAGCCTTCCTATTCTCATGGAAGCCTCCAAAGCCAGATCATGAAAAAGGTACTCTTATACCAGTAAAGAAAACAGTGAAGGATGAATGAAGTTTGCATCACTTGCTGCTGTGCACATCAAGCAATGGATTTCAGACTTACTTTGATATTATTGATATGATCTGTGGGATTCATCTGCACGGAGCTTGTGAAAAGCTGAATAAGACAAAACACATCAAGTTTTAGGTATTTCAGTGTTGCTATTAAAAATACATGAACATCATGTGTGAAAATAATCCCTGTACTTGCTGTTTTCACTCTCCATGAGGATTAAAGTTTATTAAAGGCAGTTATCACTTTTGTAGAGAAAACCTTGCTTTGGAGTGCAATGGTTTGGAATTACATGAACCTCAGTCACAAAGGAAACAACCACATTGTGTCTACTTAGTCTAACATGGCTTGCTGTAGTCTTAAAATACCACTTCCTTCTTATGTTGCTGCACAGAGAACTCTGTGTATAAGGAAGAACATACCCTGATCAAGTTTGCAAGTGAAACCAGAAGGGACAGAGTCATCAATACGTGGGAGGGTAGAGCTGCTGTCAAGAGGGATCTCAGCAAAGCAGGAAAAGGGCCATGAGGTTCAACAACCAAGCGCGTTTAAGACACCATAACCTCATGCACCAAGTTAGGGAACAGAGAGGGAGCAGCTCCTCGGAGAGGGTAGGAGGGAGATGCAGTAGGCAAGACCCCACCATGAGCCAGCAGCATGGCCTTGCTACAGTGAGACATGCCCTGCTACAGGAAAAGCACAGCCAGGAGGGCCAAATTACCATTTCCCTCTGCTCAGCACATGAGGCCACCTGTGGAAGAGTGCCCAGGATTTGGCCTCCCAGTACAAAAGTTTTCAAACTAAAGGGAGTCCAGAGCACCATGTGACATCCAAGAGGCTGAGGGAGCTTGGCTAATCCTCTCTTGAGGAAGGCAAAGGAGAATAACTGCACTCTTCCACTGCCTCCGAAGAGGTGTTATGGAGAAGACAAACTCCACAGAGGTGGACAAAGGACAAAAGACAAGAGCTACAAGCTGCAGCAGTGAAAACTGTGACTGACTTAAGGAAATCTTTCACAAAGAAGAGTCAAGCACTCGAACAGGCACCTAAGAATCTCCCATCTTTGGAGATTTCAGAATTTGAAGGTCCTGAGGAACATGATCCAACTTTCAAGGTGACCCTGCTTTGACCAAGGGGGCTGGCCTACATGACATGCACAGGTCCCTTCCAACCTAGACCATTCTACTAGAAATAAATCTGAAGAGAAACTGAGAACATGCTCCTAAGAAATAATCTGAAATGGCAAACAAACTTGTAAAATAAATGCCAAGAACCTTTTTAACACCAGCTCATTGAGAAGCCCACAGATAATGTGCTGGATTATTTCAGAGCAAGAGTATTTATCTAATTGGTGTCTGAGTTCATGCAGCAAGAAATGGAAGCATTAATTCATTAAGAAAGCCATTCTTCAATCAAAACCTTAAGCATTCACTTAAGCAGCACTGAGAATTATACCAGTGCTCCGGAAACATGCTTACAAATACTTCCAACTTTCCTTTTTTAAAGGGAAGAAAGGAAAATCTGTTGTTTTAAATACATTTTAAACAGTAACAACCCACACAAATATTTTCTGTAGTGTATCACCAAAATACTTAAAACAGTGAAGATTACCTCAACCAGGAGATCTGGATCTATGCTGAACTGTCGTCCTGATAACATAGCTTGGAAGTCCTCCAAACTGCAGTCGATGCTGTCAAGATAATCCAGAAGTTCAACCCTAGAAGACAAATTATATTTTATTCCATATCCCTTAACAAAAGGAAGAGAAATCCACACTTATGCTTTACACAGATGTACTACGTGCATCTAAAAATCTTCACCAGAACTAGAATGAACCAAGTCTTTCATCAGAAACAACCTCTGGAAAGAAAAGGAAAACTTTTAGCCTCTTCAACCCAAAAAAAGCAGACAGGTGCTCCAAAACAGGTATCACATCACCATAACACTATGCCATGACATTAGCAGAGATGTGATTCTTGCATCCAGGTAGCCCTAATGAGTCCAACTGCCTGCAGGAGTTACACAGACAAACGCTGACAGTTAACCAATGACATTCACAACATTACACTGTCAGATTTTGTACCCCAACTCCCTCACTTCACAATGAAAATTAGAGGTCTCGTCTTAAAGTACAAAGATCTTTATAAGCTGGATAGAATAAAGGTGTCCTATAAACAGTTCTCAACAGAAACTACTACTCGCATCTTCTTACTTCAGTCAAACAATCATTTCTAATACTTGGAAAAAACCTCAAACAAAAGACCAAGCTACTCACTTTCCAAGGAGATTTATATTCTGTGAAATGACTCCGTTCTCATTGAGTATGGAATCCATCATTGAGACAGAATCTTCTGCAGTTAAAGTTGACTGGTTATTCAGCTGTACAGCACTTGACATGAGTGGGCTTGTGCTGTCACTGACAGGGCTGAGTGGATCATTAGCTGGGACAGCAACTGATTCTGTGCTTTTATCTCCTTGAATTACAGGAGTATATTCTTCTTCATTATCATCTTCCACAATTACAATATCAGGAGAATGAC